>JASGXE010006478.1:0-24703 GCA_030068105.1 Sinentomon sp. SZTP_YWyxl
AGTGAGAACACATCCCATTGTGCAGAATGGAGAGAGAGCAAGTTATGATGCCCAGGATAGCAAACAAATTATTGAAAATAAATTAGAAATAAATAATTTCAGATTATGCCACAAAACTAAACAGTTGTGAGTTGAAGATGTTGAGTCAGATGAGATCGAAATGCAGTTCTACCTTTCTTTTCTGTTTTTCTTTTTGACTGTCCAATCAAAACAATAACTGCACCTATGATTGTGATGATGAAATAAGCAAGCACATAGAAAAACTGGAAAACAGATAAAAAATCGGTAATCGGTATTTATCGGTATCGATAAAGAATTCATGATCGGAAATCGGTGAAATCGGAAAAAATCAACATCGGTCAAGCCCTAGTTGCCACTATCACAATGGTAGTCACTCTGCCCGGCACCTGCCCTACCAAACAAGCAATGACCAAGCACAGATGCATCAGGGCAGATGTGTCATCACTTTTCAGTCAGTAGCAGAGCACTCTTTAAGCTTTTTAAGGTCAGGAGATTTGTGGCACCACAATAGTTTTGGTTGCCACTGGACCGCACCAAACTCAAAAAGGTGTCATCATTTGATCATTCGGCACTTTTATACAGTCAGCGGGAACTGCACTCTTCTTCTGATCCAGATTTTGGCCGCCCGAAACAGTGATGGAGACACCTGTGTCACGTCTCACATCATGTCTGCACATTTCGTTTTTATTGAAATTGAACTAATTTGAATTTTCGCTTGGCATGATGTCTGGAAAAGTGATCTCAACATGTGTAATGGACGTGTTCCTGTGTGGTGAGAGTATGTGTGCAGACCATTCCACATTAAATATTCTTATTCGATAACAATTTACTCATGACGCCCCATTTCCCAGATGCGGAGCCACAAAGTGAGAGCACAAAGAATGAGCTTTTTTCAGTTTTTCTTGTCAAGTAGGTACTGTTCTTGTTTTTTTTTTTTGTTTTTTTTTTTTTTTTTTTTTGTTATCGCAACCATGACCTTTTTCCACCTGTACTCTTTTTTTCTTTCTTTTTGAAACAAAGGTGAGGTTCTTCTGTTCCCAAAATCTTCTGGCCAACTTCATGGATTACGCAAGGACTTTGAGACTGTTTCCAAGGCCTGTCGTTGCCTTTCAGATCAACAGCTTTCTACGTTCTAGGCCAAAAGCATCGGCATTTCTTGAGAAATTTGCAAGGACGCAGGTTGGTTTGGTTGGCTTCTGATTCTGCTTCTGCTTTGGTTTTGTGCGTCTTTATTAAAGGTACAGATTTTCTCCCAGTCTCTTAAACTATTGGCTCTGAATTTGCATCGATAGCCCATTAAATACATCTTGGTTCTCCCCATGCATTCGGGTTGTTCAGTCTTTTTCCATGCAAACTGGCAGCGTTTGCATTTCACCTGTCTTTTGATTCCTGGTCAGGTTGGCTCGGCCTTCATCCATTAGTTTCAGCTACCTCTGTGCTGCTTGTGCAGTGCGCTCAAAACGTTTTTGCTGCAGGTGATCATGCAGCGCCAAAGTTGTGCAGATTGAGCTTGTTGTTTGTGAACTTTGACCCCGGCATGAAGTACGTATACTAAAGCGCAATGCGTGGAGATCATTGTGCAGCAACCACCACCTTTCAGCGGAACAAGTTGGGGATTAACTTTGGATTTCCTAACTACCAATGCTCCCAACGCATCCGATGCATCTGTCGCATGCAGAGACGCACACAAACATGACCTGTTAGTTTAGTTTGGTTAGGTTAGCTTTAGGTAGGATAGACTAGATCTTGGTTTGGTTAGATGGATCTAGTCTAAACCCAATACAACCTAACAGGTCGCTTTTGTGTGCAAGATGTCAGTTGAGCCGCCCAAAAATTAACTGCATTTTGCGCCTAAACTACGAATCAGAGAACGATGGTGCCGGCAAGTATTTTTGTGTACATCATGTTAGGTTTTCAAAAATCACAGTTACTTTAATCCTTTTCCACCCCTTTGGGGCAATTTGCAGAGGGCTGGTTTTCAGCAAGTGCAATAACTTCTGAACAGCTTTACCAAGAAAATTACTTCAAATTACAAAGTTTTAGGGCTCACATATCTGAATACAGTCATGATGGTATACAGTCATGATGGTTTCATCCCCCTCACACCCCCTTGTATTACGTTAGGGGTGGATTTCTGCCAAGCCAACCCTGTCGTACCAACTGGTCTGAGAAATGTCGCAAAATGACAAGACTATCTTTCTAAAGGTTGGAAGGAAACAAAATTTGCACAGGACTGTTTTGTTTTTTCTTCTTATGTAGTAATCTTCCTGTTTTTTTCTTCTCGTCTTCTGCTTTCATCCATCCATCCGTATCCCAGGCTGTTGAATATTTGGCAGAGTGGACTTTGACTCCGACCAATTTGACGTTCATTCGGATACAGTCTGGTGGTGTTTTCGATCCGTCTCAGATTGGTGACAAAACACAGTGGTTTGCTCACACCTTGGAGCGAATCCATTTCAAGATCTGGGAACAAGCTCAAGCACACACCACGCAACAAGGACTTCTTTGGTCGAACTTATCGAGCTCGTCACTAGGTGGTGGTGGTGCTGCCTGTTTTAGAGAAACTCAACAACATCATCATCATCACCATGTTCAAGGTTAGATTTTACTCTTGCCTGTCTGTGGCATGCATAATTTCAGAGCTTTTTATGCAGAAGGAAGGGGCCTGCCGCATATAGAGCTTGTGAGTGTTGGTCAACGGTTGGATAGGGTTTGGTTCGGTTAGCGTTCTCTCATCTCTGTGCAGTGCAATTGGAACTGAACTTTAAAAAAACCTGGACCTACCCCAACTCAATCTAACCCAACCTAACCTGCCTGACTCATAAACGACTAAACCCCATATTTTGCTCAGCTGCAACAAAAATAGATTGAGAAAAAACAAAGCAGGAAGTGAACCAAAGAAAATGCAAAAAGAAAACTGTTTGTAGATGTCACGACGGGTACACAATTGCACGGCACCTCTGTGCCATCTACTGGACTGCCAAAAGGAGAGAGAACTGCACGGCTCAGAGTACGGATACTTTCTGAAAATGTTTCCCTGCGATCATGCAACTGTGTCCCCCTCCCCCTTTTAACGACATCAGGGCTTTACCGATTCTGATTCCGATTTTTACCGATTAAATCTATAAATACAAATCGACAAATTAATAAAATAAAAGAAAAAAAAAAAAAATACAGATTCCCGTTTTGTCCACAATCCACAAAGAAAACCGGAATAAAATATAGGTACCTCTTTAAGAATTTTTGATACATTTTTGCACTTTTCGAGTGCGCGCTTTCTTTTTATGGGTAGCTGGAACAGGCAAACGACCACCCTCTGGCGTGGTCGTTTGATTTGATCACACTATTGATTGCATATGCCTCCTTGTCATTTAGCAACTGTGCATATAGTGCAGCAGCCCCTCTGCAAAACAAGACATACACTGCGAATGGCTCGACCAGCCACCTGTGCTGCATGCTGCAGAATTTGACAAAGTCTGCGGATGATTCATACCTGCCGTCCGGCAGCCTGTGTGTGGGCTGTCTTTTAATGTGCCCAGTCCACACAGGTTTAAAATTTTAAATCAATATTCACAAAGGAAGTGAATGATCTGGGCTGGTCTGCAGGGTGTTTTAATTGTCTGCATGTATTCCCATTGCCACTTCTGATAATTAAAATTCTGCAGCCAATAAATGACATTTTTCCTTCTTTCTTGTATCTTGAAAAAGAAACATGCTTGAACTTTTGGAAGGAGTGGGTTTAAAAAAACAGTCTTTCATTTTTGTTGGTATTGGCACGGAGAACAATTCCTCAACAGTCCCCCACCCACTGAATGTTGGCATCCCCCTATGTGCCTACTTGTGTTCAGCTATCTCACCCCACCCCTCTCTTCCACACGCTTTAAGGTAAACAAAAACGCTCCACATTTTGTTAATTCGTTTTCTTCGTTGTTGATGTTTAGGGGGTGGTGGTGGTGGAGATGAGGACAGTGATTCTTCCCTTTCTCCTGCATCTGATGAGGAGGGGGAAGAAGAGGAAGGAGATGGAAGAAGTGGGAGCAGCAACAGCAGCTGTTCAAGTGGTGATGAGTCGAGTGGCGGTGGTGGTTCAAGAAGTTCATCCTACTCTTCTTTGAGCGATTGCTACCTTGCTCTCGATCAGTGCAACAATCATAATCAGCTGGAGGAGGGGATGCCGACATTCCGTGGTGATCATGATGATGGTGGTAGCCAAGCTTCTGGTGGAGTTCATCGTCAAAGAGCAGCAGGTAAAAACATTCGACCAGTTGGTTCATTGATTTCATATTATGATTTGATTTGATTTCATTCATACTTCCTGGCCTTTTTCTCCTCATTTATTTATTTATTTATTTCTCTCTGAACAGTCAGACTTGAGTTTCCTTCTATCCTCTTGTCTTGTCTTTTGATGTCCATTGTCCAGTCAACTTTGAAGTTCTCTTATTTCATCACACACAACCACTGCTTTCCTGTCCACAAAGCCCTCGCCCTCTCTCCCCCTCCCTCCTCTCTCTTCCCCCTCTCTCCCTATTCCTCCATTCCTCTCTCTCTCTCTGTTGCTCTCCCTCTTTCAGTTTGTAACGCTGAGCATGATCTTGGAACACTTCGCACACAGTTAGTTCCAGTGAGGGGGAGTGGTCAAGGAGGTATGTTCACAATTTTTCATCTTTTTGGACTGAGATTACAGATGTTGTCCTACAGGCAGTTTAGTTGTTTACAGTTATTTAGTTGTTCCACGGTTGCTGTTCCACAGTTGCTCTTTTATCGACTGGTTGAAAAATGGCAGTAGAGTCCGACTTTCAAATAATGTTATGTTGCAAAGTGTGCCTGTGATGTCCCACTCAACATTACATTGGCACCTGTATCCAATGAGGTGTTAGGAAACACCTGCATACACAGGAACTCAGCTGATATGCAAGAGCAAAGTTCCTTTCGAAGCTGTTTTTTTTTTTTTTTTTTTTTTTGAGTGTTGGAGTTAGGTTTAATAAAAGAATCCCTGGCACAAGCTGGGACACAGAAACGTTCATTTGATTTGAAAGGTGGATTGCTAACTGATTTGATGAAGCAGTTCAAGTCAATCTATCTTTGCTACATTTATCTCTCGTTTTGTTGTTGTAGGTCAATTGGATTATTCAGCAAATTCGTATTCGTTGAGCAGCGACGATTGCAGACAGATTTACAAAGCACCGTTGCAGCTGCAGCTTCCATCTCGACTACCTCCTCCTTCAGTCACTGCCACATCCTCTGCCTCTGCCACCATCGTCGGGTCCAAAGTCGATCAGAGGCAGTCGTCAAGAGCAACAAAACATGCCAATGTCGCTCAGGTCAGAGGTGATGATGGCAGCTTGCTGCCCGTTGGTGAGAGCAGGAAAAACGGCAACCATGTTGAGCAGTCTGTGTTGTTGACCCGCCAGTCCACAGACGACCACCACCCTGAACAGCAACCTGAGCAGGAACTATGCAAATCTACTCTGAAACAAGAACGGCAGCCCTCCTCCTCATCCTCACCTTCCTCCTCCTCTTCCGCCTCCTCTGGCAGTGACAGTGGTGGCTGTAGTCCTGCCGATCCCAGCTCTGACCTTCTGCTCCTTCAGCACGGATCTGCACTGCCAGCCGATGCTGGTGATGATGATGTTGGTCTCAGCAGTGATATAAATCAACTATTGGCAACAGGAAATGGGCATCCTCACTCTGTTCATGTTCCCCCTCATTTGATCATGGTTAGTGCGTAGCAAAAAATTCATTTTCATCACCACGGCATGTCAAATATAACAAAAAATGTTGATGCTTTCACCACCTTGTTTCTTGGACATTCTGATCCAAATGGACAATAATCTCGTGTCTGGAGCGGTGTGGTTGTCAAAGATATTCTCTTCTTTGAACACAAATTGGAGCACAAAGATGGTCTCTGAGATGATTGTTTTATCCTAAACCGGATAGCACGATCAAAACGGCACTCGCCTCTTATGTGAAAGGGCCCTGGTTCAATTCCCGACCAGATCAGAAAAAATTGGAGTTTGTGTGTTCTTCTCAATATGCAAAGGTTGGTGTCATATCTGACGCAATTAAAAGTGTTCAGGTTGATATTTCTGGGATAGCACAGCTGTGGAGGTGAAGCCATGTTGAACAGCTGCGTCACGCCAAGAAGAAGGTGTCTTCATCAAAAAGTCACCATAGAAGGCAGAAGAGGAACTCATTGACAAAGGCCTGCACCACCTTCCGTCACGAAGTGAAATCACGAATTCATATGCTGCCTCAACGTAATGTAACACACAATCTCGCCAACTGCAGTCTTTCATCTAAATATATACATCATACATACAGGGAGCCCAAAAGTCTTTGGCCGTAGGAAAAATGTAAATTTGCTATTTTTTATCATATTTTGTTATCTGGAACTTTTTCCAGCTCTAACCACGGATGTCAAGTCTTTCATCGGAAATTTTAGCACCGAATAAAGAGGTGACATTCGTGATTAGAGCTACAAAAGACACGAATCACAAAATGTGATAAAAACAGCAAATTTAATTTTTTGTTATGAACAAAGACTTCGGGCATCCCTGAATATGCACATGTTGTTCCGATTAAAGTTTTGATAGACGTGGTTAGAGCTAGAAAAATGTTTAGATCACAAAATATGGTAAAACAGCAAATTTTCATTCTTCCTGTGGCCAAAGACTTTTGGGCTACCCTATGTATAGTGGCGGCGAAAAAAGATTACTCACACATGTGTTTTTCCCATCTAACTGTCCTCCGAAACTTTTTTTCTTTCTTTTTACTCTTATGCATTTGGTAGAAATTAAAGCGCCAAATTGCAACGGAGCTTTCTAGAGGTGTCAGATTTTGACATTAGTGATGAAAGAGGACCTTTTATTTCTACAGCATGGAGTTTTTGCTAAAATCTCAAGAATGGAAATTTTTCACATGTATGATGGGTGATCTTTTTCCGCCGCCAGTATACATGCTCATTTGTTCTGCATTGTTGCGCCACGAGCTAATTTGAGTCGGAAGTTGTTCCTATGTTGATTCATGGTTTGGTCTGTGATGTGCTTTTTGCTTTTGGGTGGAAATATAAGCAATCAAATGCAAACAGAATTTCCATCAAATTGACCACTGTGGCTGAAAAATCTCCGTAATGGGGTTAGGGGGTTGGGTTGGGCTGTTCACTTCAAGCTTGTGTAGAGTGTGGTTGATTACTAACTTCTTATCTCAAACATGACCGATTTCAGTTGTAATCGCCCCATGATGCCAAGTTCAACTGCTGTTGGAAAATAAAAATGGGCAAATCAGTTCGTGGCCAACGGCCAAGTATTTTCCATTGTTTTTTTTTCTTTTTTGCATAGCTGGCCCACCCACCCCCTTAAGTCTTTCCGGAGATGTCAGTGCAGTGCATGCGAGGCTTCCTCTCCTGCACTGCCATTAGGAGCAAAAATAGATTGGAGGGTCGAAGAAGAGATGCAAATGTCGGAAGTAGAGGTCGAACCGGTACAGGTTGAACCGGGTACAGCAACCGGTACGGGTACCGGTACGCATGTATCGGTTGCAACATTGTGGATGTGCAGAAAGCCGCTTCTTTTGTGTCCCCAAAAATCAAAACCAAATTGAAAAATGTTGATTTTTGACCAAGTTATTGCAGTTTGAACTTTGACGGAAGTAGACGGTAACTAATCTCATCACACTTATTGCAAAAGAAGGCAACATCGTTTAAGACTTCTCTCTCCTGGCGAAGTGAGACCCTGGTTGACGAATGACTAGTCATTTGTCAGCGATTGTGCGATACACCACAAATTGATACGGATATTTGAATAGGTCAAGCAGCTGGTCAGCAGCGTTATGCAGCCGGCTTATCCTATTGTAATTATCATCGAGGCCTACCCCAGCATTCAAATATCTTGTATTTATTTGTTTTATTCTCTTTCTTTCTTTATTCTTCCTTGCTGAATGTGTCATTTGTCATCATTTTCTATTGATTCAGGCTGAGTTCACTGGTCCTGGTCCTCCTCCATTGCGATCTCCTTTTCTTTCAATGGTCCATCGCCATCCGGCAGACGTTCCAGATTCTGGTGACGCTGAAATCAGTCAGCTGCAGTCATTTTCAGATGTGCTTGGTTCCATTTTCACACCTCCACCTCAGGCTCAAGCGGATGGTTCCACTTTGGATCAGGAGCTCCATCATGCCAGGCTTCACTCTGAATCTGGTGGTTCTGCTGTGGTTACCTTATCATCACAGGAGGAAGAAGAAGAAGGAGAAGAAAAGTCCCGAAGTGGTCGACGTCCTCTTCTTCCGGAAGAAACCACCACAACCACCAGTGGTTTAGGTGGCGGTGCTGGACACATGCCGTCACTGTCTCTGATCGAACAGTTTGCAAGTCAGGCCAAGGAATTAGTCAAGGAGACAACCACTGCAGCATCAAGCAGCATAAGGCAGAATAGTCGTGAAGGCCTGTTTGCACAGATGGACAAGGTGGGTTATTCGTAGAGCCTGGAAAAAAATCGTTTTATTTTTGGGAAAAAATCGTTTTTAGTTTTGCAAAAATCGTTTTTTTTTTGTGTTTTTTGGAGAATGAAAAATCGTGAATTGGGTTTTTTTGAATTTGGATTATTGTTATCGTTTGTGGAGTGATATTTGTTGCCCCCTAGAAGCCTGTGCACTGGCTACAATCATTTGTGGTCGTCAACACCTGGAGAACGGCAGCAGCGCAAACGCCGAAAACCGGACTCAACGACGCCAACCAAGTGAAGCCGGTCTGCAAACTGCCAGCTCGATCAAACCACACTGGGGGGGGGGGGAACTCCACGTGAAGTCGGCCCCCACACCTGGAGGGTCAACATCTCGAAAACAGCTGCGGTGCAAACGCTGCAAACTGGAACCCAACCGGCGCAAAGGAAGGGCAACCCCTCCGCAAAATCACAGTTCGATCAGACCACCCTGAAAACATGGTGGCATCCTCACGTGAAGCCAGCCCGCCCATTTAGGGGGAGCCACATTTCGAAAACGGCACCCATGCAAACGCTCAAAATTAGTTGCAAATCCGGGCAAACCACAGGCAAAAATGGTGCAGGGGGCCACAAGTGGGGGACAACTTTTCGCATGTCGAAAGATCAAGTTCACGTGGGACTGGGGTGCGCACAATGTTTTTGCTTTTTTTTTCTTTCACTCCGGCGCCTCCAAGCAGCAAACGAGCAGTGGATGTGTGTGTGTGCTGGTTTTAACATGCTCCGGGATTTGGTTTGAGTGGAGGCCATGTGTGTGTGCGGACCTTTGCTTTCCCCATTCCACAGTGATGAAAGTGAAGCCAAAACCAGGCAGACGAACAGAAAAACTGGGCAAAAAGAGTGGATGACAAGGACAAGTCAGTTGAGACAGAAGCCCAAAAGCACACTTGCTTCCTTTTTCCCTCATTTTTTTAAGAGCGAGGTTGGGGGAGTGGGAGGGGCAGAATAAATGCAGTCGCATTTTTATGACATTTGGACGAACAGAAAATTATTGTTTGGGTAGGGGAGGGGAGGGAGGGGGTAACGTGCAGGTTGGATGTCTCTTTCTTTCTTTTTCTCAGAATAAAAGGAATCAATCCATTCCATGCCTTTATTCCGTTCCGTGTTTATCAAAATCAAGTGGCGGAAATGGGGATTGGCGGCAGTGGGAGAAGAAACAGATGCCAGATGTTTTGCTGACTGCTCATCCCGTGTGTGCGCGCGAATGGAAAAATTGAAAAGTGCGCACACAAAAAAAGCCAAACGAAATTTATGAATGACCGTGTGTGCGCGCGAATGGAAAAATTGAAAAGCGCGCACACAAAAAATGCCAAACGAAATTTTCGAATGACAGTCGCATCAAGCAGCAGGTGGCACGCACAGATATCCAAATAAAGAAAAATTCTTTTCTGGGTTTTCGTCGCCAGAAGGCGCAAGAATGGCAGCCCGATACAGTTCATTGTTTCTTGTCCTTGTCAACAGCTGAGAGGAAGAACAGCAATACATATGTCTTGTGTCAAACCGTTGCAGACATGAATCAATTTTTCTCTCCAGACAAGCCACTGCTCCCACAACACAGGCAGATCTGCCCCTTCGCTTTTGATGAACGCAACGCAAGGCATGTGCGTTCGTGCACGGGACGCTTGAAAAGCGTGCCCAGATAAAAAAAAATTGCCAGAGAGGAAGTGAATTCGTGGAAAATCGGGAAATGAAGCAAAATTCGCATTTTGCCGACAAATTCGTGGTTTGGTATGAAAATCGCCAAAAGTCGTGAATTCCAAAACATGAAAAAGGCACACTACACATGTAAAAATGCAAAGATCTTCAACCAAACTTGTCAATAACCAACATTCGCGAATTAGTGGCAAAATCGTATTTACGAAAATAACAGGGCTCTAGTTATTCGTTGTACCATTGATTAGGCCCTGTTGTGCATATTGTCCAATAATCCTTGGCTCAGGGATGTGCCGTGATATGAGGCACGCAATGACCAGCTAAATGTTGGCAAATAGTGGTGACAAACACAAAAATGTCCAAATGCAAGAGCACTTTGAGAGGCTGAGAATTTCTCCGGATGTTGTACAGAGTTGTGAGATTGCCATGTGAGAACAGTGAGGTATCCAAGAGGATGCAAGTGCTGGCAGGCAAGCCTTTACCACTGCCTCTCTTTACTATCACCTATCTTACACATACATACCCATTTCTAGGCAAATATCAGCTTGGGCATTTGCTCTGATCACCGGTGAAGTAGATTTTGCATGGCTATATAGCAAGTTAGACTACGTTTGACCGTTTTAGCCAATTCAGGAGGATGTTTACACAAGTACCTACAGCAAATTTCAACCGTTGAGTTTCTCGTAGGTTGAGATTTGCATGAAAAAGTTCGACAATTCTAGAATAAGTTTTCCGAAGTTGAAAATATCATGCTTTCGCAAAGCTTAAATAAACTCGGGAAGTCGGAACTGCAATTTTTCATGATGAACAAACTTTTGAAGGCAGCATCTCAACTTGGGAACAATATGGAAGGTTGAATGCTTTGCTTACTTATGTAAAAAATTGTCATAAGTTGGTCACATTGGTCAACATTAAATTTGTCTGTATAATTACAAAGATACAATTATTTCCAGATCATGGCAGTAGGTTTTCAGCTTTTTGGCATGTTGTTTTTTCTTTCATTCTGCAGCAAATGTTACGAGTACCCTGACCTTTTCCAGCCAAATTTTTAGCAAAATTTTTGTTCGCTTGATAGAACCTGTGTCCTCAATGGTTTTGGTGCTGCAGCATCAAAGGTTTTGTCTGCTGTTTGACCAATACCGTAATTGACCCCGGCTGAAAAACTGACACTGGAGGCAGGGATGGGTAAACGTATAAAACTCCACGTATAATACGTGCGTATAATACGTACGTATAATACGCGTAGAAAACGTATAAAACCTAAAAGTCGAGTGATACCTCATTTTTTGCAGAAAAAGCTGCTCTTTAACATGCTAGGATTCTTTTTATTTCATTTGAATAATGACAAGCATCATCAATGAAAGAAGAAGACAAATAGTTTACCACTGAAGCCCAGCAATTGCTTTCAAGTAGGACACACAAGTTTGTATTGCCACACACCACTGTAAAATGCGTTCAGGAATGAATTTGCACCGACCTTTAGACAAATTCTGCTGCTAAATTGGCATTCCTCAATCACATTCATTTGGTTAAAGAGAGAAGTGCAGAGGAAACCTAAAATGACATTTAGAAGGAATTGACCTTGTTGAGCAGAAAATGGTGGCAATGAGAAAGTGTCAAAAACCAATCTCATGTTTGGTCTCCTTCTGAAATCCCCATTTAAAAGGGAAGTTTGTACCAAAACGAAAGTGGTACCAGACATCCTGACTGCTGGATTCCATTGGGCCAGTTCAATATTCCTACTCCGATACTGAGTTTATTTTCAGCTATCTGCAGAAAAGAAACTCAGTAGTGACAGCCAGTAAGTGGAAATCACAGACCTTTTAAAACACCTTACTAAAATGGTTAAGGCATTTGGGTGAAAGCCTAGCATATGCATTCATAATAGGCATTGTGTTGAAATTATAAAAAGAAAGTCGTTGGTACCTGGCTGGAGTAGGCTATTCATAATATGAATAGCCTACTCCATAGCCAGGTACCAACGACTTTCTTTTCATAATATGAATAGCCTACTCCATAGCCAGGTACCAACGACTTTCTTTTTATAATTCAACACAAATCATCTTTGCTTTGACATTACAAATATGAATGCATTTCCATGAATCATTTAACGAGGTGGAAAGCTTGACCATATTCGTTCTGAGAAAACCCAAGCTCATCAATCCATGTTTTGATTAGCAAAACGCATCGGATCATAGAAATACGGTAGGTAGGTACTCCTGGCAGAAAATGTGGTCCAGGAACAAACGAACCAACATTGATTGAAAATACTTACCTATGGCAAAATGCTTGGCACATGGCCGAAAATCTGGGACCCACTGCAAATGTTGGAAAAAACAACAAAAGGTAGATCAAAATCCAGCCAGATGCAAGCAAGAATCCAGCTTGGGACAGGAGTGAGAAGTCTGGCATTATGTGGACAGCTTTGTGGTTCATCAGCAGAGCGAGGGATCCAAGGATTTCCAATATTCAAGGAAATGGCAATTTTTCTCTATTTTTCCTCGAACTGAAAATGCCCCGAACAATTTTATGTGCCATAAGAAGGAATTAAAACTCATTGCATGCTACAGGCCAAACACCACAACAATGCCCCTAGCACGCAAGTAGCGGTATGAGGACCAAATGGTAAAGGGGCATGTAGGCTGGTGATGTCACGTTCCAGCATAAGAATGCGTCGGCACACACCGGTGCTGTGGCTTCCTGCCAAAAGTTGGCTAAGATCATTTTGAATTCTTGAATAGGTCTGGCTGGTGTGGGGGTGTTGAAAGAATGTCGACGCAGCTGCTTTTTGCAACAACAGTACCCACCACAGCACTGTCGTGCGTCGAAGAATTGTCCATTCAATAGGCCCTCAATTCCAAATTATGAACTGGAGTGTAAAACAATTAATGTAGGTACCTATTCAAATGTTTTCAGAAGCGATTATTTTCCAAATTTCAGCACCCTAGCATCAGTAGCCCTAGCTGGGGTAGGAATTTTTTCAACTCTCATGGCACAGTCGGCCTTCCTTGTGTATGTTTTCTCTGCAGGGTAACCTGTAGACATTTTTAATCTTCATAGTGTTTGGGACGAAGAGCAATTTAGCGCAAAGGAAATGGCACTACTTACGTTCCTTGTTTTACTAGACACATACCTACAGGCTTTGTTGCAATATTGTTGGACATGGTTATTGACAGTGATTCCCTATGAAACTTTCTGAAAATTTGCCAAAAGTCTGCAGTGTGGCAAAAAATGGCAGTTGAAAGAAAGCAATCATTTCAGACAAAAGACAACAATGCAGTAATTTCTTCTGTTAATATTCCCGTGGTTATAAGCAGTGGTTGCCATTGTGAATGGATCAGCAGGCGATACGACCACGCAGAGAGGTTATTGAAATTGTCTTTATTAAATAATTGCAAGAACATTTGCACAGATTGAAATTGAGGAAGGTCAGGGCTGCATCATGCAGCCATAATAGACCTTCCTGTAAATAAGGCCATAAAACAAATAACACAAAATTTAGGTGAAACATTAAGAACAATCAACAAGATGTTTCATAGAAAAAATGACACAGGTACAACAACTGAATAAATATGTGATTGGAGCTTGCAGAGAGAAAAAATCTAATGCAAGGGTCGACGGGATAAGAATGGTCTTGCCAATTGTCTAAACCTCTTACTTGATACCTGTGATCTTACTGCAAGTGGCAATTGATTCCATAAAGTCAGTCCTCTATACTCAATACTATTCAGATTGTATCGTGTTCTAACTGAAGGATAGCTCAAATTCAAACTTGTTCCCGCTCTAGTTACATTTGTATTGACGATATTGCGCCCAGCAAAAAAAGTGATGTGAGAGTTACTATTGAGCAATGCAAACATGAAGAGACCAAGCCTCTCACATAAAGATCTTGGATTGGCAAGATTTGTAAAGTCTCAAAAAGTGGACCAGTGTGCGCCAAGTATTCAGAGTGAGTTATAATCCGCACAGCTTTCTTTTGTACCCTACAAATAGCTAACTTGTCTTCAGTTGTGATTCCACTCCCCCATGATTCTAGACAATAGGTTAAGTGTGGGTAAATAAATGCATAATAAAACTGTTTCAATACATTTCCTGGCAGATAGTTAATTTTGTACATAAGTCCAACAAACATCGACATTTTACTTAAGATATTATTGACATGACTTTTCCACGTAAAAAATTCGTCGAACCAGCATCCAAGGTACTTGAGAGAGCTCACTTGAGCAACATTTTCATTTTCAATCATCAGCCCTCCCACTCCAGGGGGTAAGTTTTTTCTTTTGTCACGGAAAATGACATAGTTGCTCTTTATCACATTCAGAGAAAGCTTGTTAGCACTTAACCAATTCGACACAGATGTTAACTCCAGGTTTAGCTCATTGAGTAATATTTCCAGGTTGGGACCACTCCTGCAAATGACGGTGTCATCTGCAAAGAGAAGGGCTTGGGTTTCTGTTCCAATGCATTTTGGAAAGTCATTTACATACAGCAAAAACAGTAAAGGTCCAAGGATGCTTCCCTGGGGAACTCCACAAGATACTGCCTTTGAATTTGACATGACATGATTCAGGTCAACAAACTGAGTGCGGTTGCATAAATAATCCTTCAGTAGCTTGTTTGAAATCCCTCTAAAGCCATATAACTCCAATTTCTTCAGCAGAATGGTGTGGTCTACTGTATCAAAGGCCTTTTGCAGATCCAGGAATATAGATACTGCAAAATTGCTCCTGTCCAGGGCTCTAGATATAAAGTTACAAAGATGTGCAATGACCAGTGAAGTGGATTTGTGCTTTTGGAAGCCAAACTGACACTCATTAATAATGCCATATTTGTCAATAAAGCACATCATCCTATTGTAGAGTAGCCGCTCGAGCACTTTACTGATGATGGAAGAAGGGAGATTGGCCTATAATTGGCAATGTCCATTGGATTCCCAGATTTGAATAGGGGGATAACTCTAGCAACTTTAAGCTGATTTGGAAATTCACCAGTTTGGAATATAAGATCAGCAATAAAACACAAAGGCTTAACAAAGGACATAGCTGAATTCTTAACAATAATGTTATTTACTTTATCATGACCACTTGATGATTTGTTTTTCAACACTTTAATAACAGCCAAAACCTCACTTTCCGATGGTGGAAATAGGAAAAAGGACTTTTCACTTGCTTGAATTTTTGAATATGGACTACAATCAGTTTGAGGAATCTTAGAAGCCAATTTCTTTCCAATGGATACAAAGAATTCATTGAAGTCATTTGCTTTGCGTTCAATTTCAGCTGGGGATCCATTTACATTTATTGGCAATTTTGTGGACCTTTCACCTTTATGCAGTGCACTGTTAATTACACGCCATTTTTTACGAGAATCATTCTGCGTGTTGCCAAGTTCATGAAGGAAGAAGTCAATTTTTGCTTTCTTATTATCTTTTTCAATCTGGATGCATATTTTTTGTAACGGTCTTTGATATCTTGCCGCAAAGGGTTTCTTTTGGATAGAATAAATAACTTATCCTTCTTTTTAATCGAAATAAGTATTCCCTGAGTTATATAAGGATGTTTCTTAATTCCATTGTGCTTGGAGTAGTTTTTTTGAGTAGTATGAGTAGCAATTATCTGATTTAAAGCATAGAGAAATATATCAACTGCTGATGACACATCTTTTTGCTGGAACAGCTTCAAAGATTGCCAATCCACATTTTGAATATTTTCAGCAATTTTTTTGTAGTTGAGATGAGTCACCATTTTCTTTTCCTCTCTAGAAGACACAGCCTCACATTTTTTCATGTCAAACACCAGTGCTATGGGAAAATGATCAGTCAGATCAGCTTGCAAGACAAAAGAGGACATTTTGACATCAAGCAAGTTGGTAGCTATGTTATCAAGCATATTTGCAGAACTCGATGTCACTCTAGTTGGAGAGTCTATACAAAGTCGAAGCCCATTAGCACAGAGAACATTTAAGAAAGATTTGGATACTAAACTGTCATTTATAGAAACATTGAAGTCACCACAGAGGAAGATTTCCTTCTTTTCCGCATTAACAATGGATAGAACATGGTCCAAAGTGGTACAAAAATCATCACAATTGCCAAATATTGGTGACCTGTATATGACACCTATTACAACCCTCATTTTAGATGACGGTTGCACATTGAAACCATCTATTAATTCGACGAATAATGCTTCACAGTGATACACTGCTTGAAATGGTTCAGACAAGTCCTGACGGACCACATAAGATATGTTATCACTTATAAACATGCCAACACCACCCCCACTGTTCTGCTTGACATTCTGACGATCTTCTCTGAATTTCCCCTCAAATCTGTATCCTGGAATAGCAGCAATATTACTTTCCGGCTTCAGCCATGTTTTGAGAGACCAATAATTGCAAATTTCTTTTTGACCTCACTCAAGAGAGTAATTAGTGCCTCAAAGTTCCTGCTCAGACTGCGTATGTTACATTGGAATATTGAAAAAGCTTCCTTGTCCAAAGGAGGAAGATTAGCTACATCGGTCACCAAACACTGACAATTAGGATGAAAATTATCAAACAAAGGATCTACTATCTGTAAGGGTGCCTGCATAACGTTTGCACAGTAAAAAACAAATTCAATGAAATGTAAAGAAGTTCAATAGCAATACGTTTAAACTGCAATTCTGGCAATTTTACACAGATCATCCTCTGATGATATGATGACAGATTGCTCGCCTTCCACTCTTCTGGCAAAGATGTTTCCGTTCTTTACCCAGACAAACTTCCAGCCAGTTTCCTTCTTCTTGGCCTGAACTTGTCCAAGCAATTTCTTCGACGCTGGGCAGAGATGCTCATTGACATAGATGGGCGCATCGATGCCCTTCAGTCCAATCGCAGAACATGTCAATCTCTGACGCCTTGCAGCAGCCAAGAGAGCATCTCTTTTCCTCCGATTTACGAAACGAACGATGAGATTCTTATGAGCTTTTCCAGGAACCGGAACCCAGTGGCATGCATGTGTCTCTTCCTGGACATTTAACTGCACACCACAGGCTTTGGCAACTTCAGTTAACATGGCATCCGGCTGAAGAATGACATCTCGTGGAGGCAAAGGGATTCCCTTTATCTCCAAGTTCTCACGCCTCACATAGTTCTCAAGGCCAATGACGCGGCTCTTTAGCTCCTGCTTCAGGTTAGCAACTTCGGATTTGTAGCCGTTAAGTGCAAACAGCACTTCGTCATATTTGGCACTCATAAAGAGAACACTTTCCTTGAGCTGCTGAACCACATCAATCAGCTGCTCCTTGGAGGTGTCGTCTCTGCCAGAACCAGATTTGCAGTTGCCTCCGGAACCTCCTCTGTTGGTAACATTACCGGATGCAACTGGAGAGAGCTTTGGCATACTGTTCTTCTTCTGACCAGGCATAGCCTCACTCAGGAAGTTGACGATGAGTGGGTCTCCAAATAAAACCTATACCCACAAGGTAATTATAGCGTGGCTCTCCTGACAGCCTATAGCCACAAGGTACGGTGATGATCTAAAATTCAAATCTCCTAGCTCAAAGAAACAATGTTTCACCAATGTTAAAAAACAGTCACAGTTTTATTTCTTGCGGACTTTGTTTTTTAACCTCTTGACGTGGTGGTATTTCCTGCTGATCCAAAGCCATTATTTTAGATAAACAAAAATCCCTTTCTGCGATCGCCATCATTTCCGACAACTTATTCAGATTTAATTCCTCCCACACTGCCGTGAGTGGTGAAATAACTTCAGAATTGAATTCCTTGTTAAATTCTATCCTCGAGTCATGTGTCACACATGTTAAATTTTTGCACACGTATAATACGTACGTATAAAACACTTTTATACGTACGTATAATACGACGTATTATACGTAGAAAACTCGCGTATAATACTTAAGTATTATACTTACCCATCCCTGACTGGAGGTGAAAAAATTCCCCCAAATTTCTGCAGAGATTGAACCAAATAGGTTGAAAAATAAACAAAATCCCTTGAAGGTTCTCTTCTCCTCCCCCTAAATATATGACCTGAAATGGCAGAAATGTCCAGGCAGGAACATCCTCCTAATTAATCGTTATGCCTTCTGAAGGTGTCAAACTGACACCAAATTATGACCAGACTGACACCAAATTATGACCAGAAGTGGCAAAAAATTATGACCAGACTGACACCAAATTATGACCAGAAGTGGCAAAAAATGATACTCTAAACATCCTGTAGATGTAGACCATTTCTGAGTGAAATGTTTTTTATGGACAATAAAATTTGATGCCAAAGATCAAGAATCAATGACCTTTGCCTTCAGCTGTGTCTGTCTGCCTGCCTGTCTGTGTAAATCAACCTTACTTGCACATATATCGAAGTGTACAATAAGCTGCACAGGAAAGAGACAACGAAAAGGGCACCTATTAGTTATTACCATACGAATATCTCTTTTTCCCACAGAGGGACCCAGAAAAATGTGAAACTTTGTCCTGTGGATGGCTGGTTGTCCAGCTGAACAAAAGCCTTTACGGGGGCAAGATATCAAAGAACCGATTGGGGTCAAAACCCTGTCTTCAAGCTGCTATTGCCGTCCGAATGTGAAGTGTGGAAGGGAGTGAGCGCGTTATGAAGCAAAGCATCCTTCCGTTCCTCTCAATTAAGGGAGGCAGGCATGGGAGGAGGCAGAACATAATGTTGTGCAGAACTACTTCCGTGTCCACTGCCCACGTAATGCTATTTTATGCGGATTAGGGATATTGCTGTAGATGCACTTTACTACTTCTGTGGACAGATTCTGCATAAAAATTGTTCCCTGTCCGATCCGATCATGATGCATGTTCTGCTTGGCATCAAGATCAAGACGAGCATCTCTCAATTGATCAAGATCATCTCTGAGTTGTTTCGGCTTTCTCTTTTTTTTTTTTTTTTTTTTTTTTGTGTCGCAGAGTCGTCTCTGTCTCTCTCACTGATTTTTCATTGGATTTTACTCACTTTTCTTCCTTTTCCCTGCTTTCAGCTTGGCACTCAGGCCAAGAAGGCAGCCGAAGAGGCAACCCGTTCAGTCCATCATGCAGGTAAAACCACCCTGGAAGATCTGTCTCACGTCTCTAAGAGTACATTTGAGGATCTCTCTCACGTTTCCAAGAGCACATTTGAAGATCTGACCAAGCAAGCCAAAGAGGCAGCAGTTGCAGCTTCGAAAAAGAAAGGACTCCTGAAGAAGATTGGAGACAGCACTTCTTCTAAATTGGATTTCTTTTCGTCTTCACCGTCGCCAAAATCACCATCAACAGCTGCTGCTAACTCCTCTGGAGGATCCAGTTCCGGCTTCTTCCAGATGTCATCGTCTCAGTCGATCACCGATTCCTTCCAACACCCTTCCGCTGAATCCCCAGGTCAGGATGAGAGGAGTATGCAGAGGAAGAAGAAGAGTGTTGATTTGCTTCATGATCATCCTCCAAGGGACAGTGGTGGTGGTGGTGATGGTGTGAGAAGAGATCTTTTGGTGAAGAAGAGGACGGCTCCTCCTGCATCGGCATCTGCTGTTGGAAGGGATTTCCTATCGAACATGAACAAGGAACTGAACGGAATTGCTACACAAACAAGCAACCTGTTCTCTGATCTCTTTGGTCAGTTCTAGTTGGTGTTTATCAGCACACAACTCTATCGTTTCCCGTCCCCCTCCTCCCCTTATTGCTCCCCCAAAGCAAAGCAGTCATTTCCCTTTCTTCTTCACCTCATCCCTACCTCGCTGCGGCAGGCTGTTTACAAAGGAGAAGGGTTTCTTTCTTGGTATCAAGACAATCGCCATCAGTAGGAAACAAGGATATTGTGTCTCTTTCTTAGCCGCCAGGATGGCCAATGGGTGGTCTTATGTATGTAGGCACCTGTGCGGGGTAAAAATTCCAATAATTATAGAAAAATCCAGGAACCACGGCGGTGGAGACAGTTGTGTGGAAGGATCATGACCGCATAACCTCAAAAGTCTGCTTTGTTTTCGTTAGGGGGCTGCTCTTCTCACTGGAACAAATCTTGAACTTTCTTCTGCTGAAGATCTCTGCACAAATGCAGAACATAACAATATTTGGCAGTGTGGAGCCAGGAATCAACCACACTGTCCAACAGTGCATTGAACCCGATCTTACAGATCATCCTTCAGATCAGTCTTCAGCAAAGAGATCTTACAGATCTCATTAAGATCTCTTTGCTGATGATTGTGTGATCTCAAATCAGATACGGTCCCCTGCTGACTCTTTACAACTCCAGACTGATCTGAACAAAATTTCTGATTGGTGCAAAAAGTGGGGTATGAGATTGAATGAAAATAAGTGTGTTGTTCTTTGTTTCTCTACAAAAAAGCCCCCCATCCTAGTTGTTACTCTGTTAATGGTATATCCTTGCCTGCAGTTGATAGACAAAATACCTTGGTGTCACTTTCACAAAGACCTTGAGTTGGGAGGAACATATAAAAAAGTATTCAACAAAAAAAGCTAATGCCGCCCTGTATTTTGCAAGGCGTACTTTTTATTGTGCTGGCAAAAAGGTTAAACAGAAGGTGTATTTTTCCTTGGTTCGCTCAATTTTGGAATATGCCTCAACTGTGTGGGATCCCTACTACATAAGTCAGATTGAGGATGTAGAGAGGGTTCAGAGGAGGGCGGCCCGTTTTGTCACAGGAAGATACTCCCCACTGGACAGTGTGTCCGATATGTTGCAAGAACTGGGGTGGAACTCCTTGGCTTCTCGTAGGAAGGTTGCTCGGTTGGCTGGTTTATTCTTGGGGCTGAATAATGTAGGCAGCTGGTCCTCCATAAAGGAGTTTTTATTGCCACCTAGTCATTTTGGTAGACTAGACCACGATTTTAAGCTCTATTCTGCTGCTTGTCACAAAAATGTGGGGAAGTATTCTTTTGCTGCCCGGACCGTGATTGATTGGAACGCCCTGGGTTCTGAGGTTTTGGGGACAGATAGTGACATAAGTGTGGGCACCTTCAAGCGAAATGTCAGATCTTGGCTGATGAAGTAATTTGACTTTTTGTTCCCTTGTACTGTTGTTATATCACCATCGATGTTTTATGATGATTTGCGCCTGGACTCTCGTCCTTGCAAATTAAGTTATTTTATTTGATTTGATCCTTCCATCATCTGTTCTGCCGGTTTTCTTTCGTCATGAATCTGTGCTTGCTGCTTGTGCTTCAAAACTGCTGCTGCTGAATGTGAGCTCACAAGCTAGTAAAGTTTCACAGCAAGAAGAAGTTTGAAAGAAAGAGCTGGTTGCTCTTTTGTGTTGCTCTGGAAACTGAACAGTTTCTTAGTTCCGGCTGATGATTGTTGAACAATTACCAACAAATTTGGCTTTCTTTTTCTTTTAGGGTTCAGATATCAATAATTTACCGTAGTGCCATTTTCCTGGTTTGATTTCTATTTTTTTTATTTAATCTTTAACTTTAAAAACCAGGAAATAAGAATCCAACATCCGGTCATTCGGCCAGAGAGAAGGATGTCAACAGGCAACTGTCTTTCAGACCATTGCTGGAAAAAGCAGGTCGGTACAAAGGTGGAATGCTCTCTCTCCCTCTCCACCTCTCCCTCCCACCATCTCTTTCTCTCTCTCCCTCCATCCCCCTCTCTAGAGCAGGATTGAAAGCAGCAAGACTGACTTCAAGATGTGTGTGGTGTTATTTTTATTTTCCTTCTGATGACAATAAAATGCCATTTCAAAAAAGCCAAATGCCATTGGCCATTGCATTATGGTGTCCATCTCTCCCTCCCTCTCTCTTTATCCAGGATAAGAGGATGACTTCTCATCGTTCGGCAATGGTCTTCTGTTTGTGTGTGTTTTGCCAACAACAATTTAAAGGACCGCCAATTTGCTTCTGCTTGGATGTGTTCTGGCTTTGAAGATGAAGAAAAAAGAAGAAAAAGATGGTGCAGAGAAGCTGGACTGGATGCTCTCTGGGCATAAAAACAAAAGTTATGAGAAATATCGATTCTTTCAATCAGGACGTGATTTATTCACAAAATACAAGTCCCCACGGATTCGTCATAAGAAAAGTGACTGTCAATAATTGTACTTTCCTCTTGTCAATGATTTTACTTTGTGCTAGATTGCCCTCCACCTGCCTCAATGATCAATTTGTGATTCTCATTCTTTTTTTTTCTGCTTTTTTGAAGGCAAGAATGGTGGCTCAGTTGATAAAAGTTCTCTAATAAAGCACACAACCAGAGCAGCAGCCAGGCTGAGGAGTCAAAAATCCCTGACGTCAGCAGCAGCTGCTGAGTCGGCAGCAGTGGCAGCTGACAGGAAGCATTTGATATCTTTGGCCAACGATGCCAGACTGATGAGTGAAGCCAGCAATGAAAACCAGGCATTTATCAAAGATGTTAGTTTATCTGCTCGTTCAGTTTGATTTTGTTCTTTTTTCTTTGTTAATCTTCTTTTTTAGCACCATTTCCATGACTTCTTTCTTTCTTTCATGTACGAGGGTTGTTGAATAAGTTCCTGCCTTAGCACGGAAACTCTTGTTGTTTTTCTGGAGTTTTTATCCGACTGCATAAAAATCTGATCAATTTGGAAGTTATCTGATTTTGGAAATCTGAATTTGGAAGATTTCTGGATCAATTCGATGCAAATTTTTAACTTGTATCGCAATTTGAAAAAAGTTCCAGAGGCAGCAAAATTGAACAAACTGAACAATTGATGAAAGGACCTGTTCACCAAAACACAAAATCCAGAAGACTCGGAGTGCAAAGCCAGTGCTCCAATTGCGTACACACGTGCTTTCTGACTGTACCGTTGGCGTGAACCTCATTTGTACACACAGAAAATTGACATTTTTACCTCGAATCAGTTGGATCAACGAATCTTGTGTTCCTGTGAGAAAGATCCATTTCTCAGTTCCTCTCATTGTTCATTTTTAGGGCTCCTCGTGTTTATTGCGATAAATTGAAGACTTTAGAGTGGATTGATCTAGAAATCACCTGATAACTTCCAAAAATCTCCAAAAGAAAAACAAGAATTTCATTGCAAAGGCAGAAACTTATTCAACAACTCTAGTTTCCTGTTTCAACTCCAAAGTTCCAAGATTCTCACCTTTCATCGAGTGGAAGTTTTTCTGCGGCAACATTTTGACAGAATTGCATTTGCAAAATTTCACTTTTCCATGCAAACATGCAAGGAAATGACTTGGTGGCGATGAATGCAGGAGAAATTCTGAAAATGCTGGGAAAAAATCCTGACGACGACGTTGTAAGCTTGTGTGCATTTCATTTTCATTCTCCAACAGACAACACGAAAGAGTTTTGTTCATTTTTGGCTTCAATTCGTGTTTGTGATAGTTTTTTACTCGAATCAATTCCAATGCTGAATAATCTATTACAAATGTCACTTTTGGTCGAGTTGGTCACTTTTGCCCTTGTCAAATTGATTTTGTGCTTTTTCTTTTTTATTCCAAGGTAAATGTCAAAATTTCACATGTTTTTGCTGCATACGGCGAAGTTTTTTCTTGAATAACCTTTTATTGGCTGAATCAATGCACGGGCACCACGAACGGGAAACATAGTCAACAATAAATTAACAAACTGGCCGCTCACCGTTCACAATAACTTGAAAATGGTTTCGCCCCCGTCAACGTGGGGCTTTGTCAAGCAAAAGTTCAAACAGATCTCCTTCACTGCTGCTCCGAGACTGGGCTGCTTTTACTGGCTGCTTAACAAGGGGATGCTTTGCCCCAAAACTGGTGAAAGTTGTAAAATTTGACTTATCAGATTCATGAAGTGTGTGTGAAAATTTTTGTTTTTGTTTTGTTTTATTTTTCTGCAAGTCATGAGTGATTCAAGCCGCCTTTTTGTGTTTTTTATTCAAATGACAACAACATGCTGCTGCCATCATTTATTCGGTGGTTTGCAATGAAGAGGCTGCCGATAATAATTGACAGCTTATTCAAGGAATTTTGCCTGACATGAAACTCATACGACAATGCTTTCACACATGAGGTTATGTGGGTAAGGGTGAGCCCGGAAGTTCTGTTGCCATTTGATGAGGGTCTGAGGTGTGCAGGTTGAGGCGAAGGGAATGAAGAAGACTAAATGATTGCTTGGAATGCGGTTTATTCATTCTGAATCCTTCTCATTGATCACAGAAAAATGGGGACATGTTTTTACTCCACGGAAGAAAATGGGGGAAAACGATGTAAGAGGTGAGGGTAGAATAGCGGTGTTGCTACCTGTTGATTCAGTTGAAATGGGGTGAAGGTGTTAGGTGAGCCATGATTTTGCAAATATTATGTTGAAGTCTGGTTCTCTGGGTTTGATTGTGGAAAAAAGGCAGTGACATGGAGGAATTGTGATGTGATGTTATTGCAACCTGACCAAAAACCAGCAACTTTTGACTTACCAACTTGACTTGGAATTGTGATACTGACAGATCTCTCATGATTGTGTTTGATGCGAATCCATCCAGTAACTGCATTTTCTTAACGCAGGTAACGCTACAACTACAGCAGGTTTTCACCTGCTGGTTGAACTGACATGCATCTCATTTCTTTCTTT
>JASGXE010006479.1:0-19276 GCA_030068105.1 Sinentomon sp. SZTP_YWyxl
GTAGTTTGATTGTTCGCTGTGCCGCCTTGCTGGAAACCGGAATGCGTACTCTGAGAACACCCAGCGTTGTTCAGATCGGCAAGTTCCAAAGTTTCCGTATCGGACGACGGCTCTTCAGGTACTGTGGTTAGCTTGCAAGACAGCAGATCTGAAATAGGTAATGTGGAAAGATGCATCTCATAAATACCTACCCAAGCACATCTGCCATACATGAAGAGTTCCAAATGGTTCTGAGGTCTGCAGAGGGCATTGTAAATCAGGTAAGGGTGGTACTTACTCTGCCACAGTTGAAGACACAAATCACAAACGAAAATTATCAATGGAGATCGCGCAGCGAAATCGATCTCCATTGATCATCCCTT
Source organism: Sinentomon sp. SZTP_YWyxl (assembly GCA_030068105.1). Lineage (NCBI taxonomy): Eukaryota > Metazoa > Arthropoda > Protura > Sinentomata > Sinentomidae > Sinentomon > Sinentomon sp. SZTP_YWyxl. Next base: position 363 of record JASGXE010006479.1, read on the forward strand.
GTTTGTGATTGTCTTCAACTGTGGCAGAGTAAGTACCACCCTTGCCGAAAAAGAGTTCCCAGAACTTTTTGGTATTTAATTTCCCTAACTTTTGCCGATCCATTTCCTGACTTTACATCAAGGGCGCAAAAGACGGGGGGGGGGGGGGGACACGTCCCCCCAACAATCTTCCGAGGGAATTCGTCCCCCACAATAATTTTGTCGAATTTCAAATTTTTACCGGGAGTGCCTGAAAATTGCTCGTTTTTGAAAAATTGAGCATTCTGGGCACCATTTGAGGTTCCATTTTTCAAAATTACTTCCCCTTAGGGGAGGGGGACACCCCCTCCCTGAACCCCTCCCCCGGCGTTGCGCTGCGCGCAACGCATCGTCGGGCGCTAACAAGTCGCCCTTGCTGTTCGATGGTCCCTCGTCCCCCCAAAGACCATGTGGCTTTTGCGCACTTGCTTTACTTCACATTTGCTGATTTATTTATCGACCAAAATTACCGAAGTGTCACTGTCATAAGCCCCTGCAGGCATTACGTTAGTCACAGACCCAGCAAGGTTCCAGTGGGTGGGGCCTCTGGCAAGGGGTCTGGGAGACGGGTCCCCAAGAAGCTTAAGAAATTTTGAAATTTGGGTGTTCTTTTTGGCCTGAAAATTTTGTTTCTCGATCATTTTATGACTCCCGGGGATCCTTGATCCCTAATTTTCCCAGACTTTTAGCATAATTTCCCTGTCTTTCTCTGACTTTGATTGTGATGTGATTCCCTGACTTTGCCCGATTGTGGAAACCCTGTTCATTATTCTTATGCACATCTTTGTTGGTGCAGAGATGAGCCCAAGCCAAAAATCACCGAAAAAAGGCTGAGCCAGTGTCACTAGGCAGTTCAAAAATGCTCAGTTTGTTGCTTCATGCCTTCAGTGCAACCACCAATTTACACCTTCAGTGCAGCCACTCCAATAATTCTGAGCACACATTTCCAAAATTCCATTTTTCTGGAGATCCACCAGCACGTGGGTGACGTTGCAATCATATTCATATTCCTAAAGGAGGGGGGTTAGGTCAGGTTAGGTCAGCTTAGGTTAGCCTAACCTGACATCTAACCTAACCTGACCTGACCCCCCTCCTTTAGAAATATGAATTTGAATATGAATATGATTGCAACGTCACCCACGTGCTGGTGGATCTCCAGAAAAATGGAATTTTGGAAATGTGTGCTCAGAGAATTATTGGAGTGGCTGCACTGAAGGTGTAAATTGGTGGTTGCAAAAATACCTACAAGAATAATTGAAAGCAACGCAAACCTTGAAGTGGTTCGAACGTATCCATGAAATCATCGATGTTTGGCTGAAGTTGTACGAGACCAGGTTGAATCAAATCTGCAAGACCGGCCCCACGAGCTGCAAGATGAAGAGAAAAGGAAGAACAGGGTGTTCACACTGTAGCCCTACTGTTCCTTGCATCTACTTAAAGCAGCATTTGTACCTTTATCCAGAGTTCCCATCGGTTTTGAAAACTAATTTTCCAAGCGTTTTTCAAGGTTTCCAAGGGTTTTAACCCCTCAAGCCCGGAATTACGAATTTGGGTTTTACAATGGTATTCCGCAATTTTCGGCAACACAGAGCAGAAATTTTTTCGCTCCCACCCAAAATTCCGCTCCCGCCGGAATTAATAATTTTTGGAAGGATTTTCGAAAAACGGAAAAAGCAGAAATGCATGCATTTCCCGCCCAACCAAGCCAGATTTCTGCTCTGTGTCAATAAAATCACCCATATTTTAATGTTTTCAACCAATAAAAACACTTTGCCACAAAAAAAAAACTGGCCAAAACATCCACAAACTACTGAAAACCGCACCAAAATTGAGCAAAAACTGGAAAAACCAGGAAATTTCAATATGACGCCATTTCTAAACTGATGCAGCAAATCATGTGAAATAAGCATCTGCTAAATCGCGCGTCTTTCTGCTTCCCGAAAATTTGAATTTTGGCGGGCGGCAGATGTCGCGCGATCACGAAAAAAGGCGCCTTCAACAGGAACTAAAGACAATAAAACCAGGAAATTTGAAAATTGCGCCAATTTAAAACAGTTGGACCGATTTTGGTGGAATAAACGTCTGTTAGATTGCTGTTTCCTCTTTCCGACTATGAAAAATTCAGCCGACACGATCCGGCGGAGTTTCGGCGGAGAACCTGTTTATAACAGTGCCTTTGTGATGCGTACAATGTACGCAATTCGCCCGCAATTACCGGATGGCGGCGTGCGTTCTATGTACGTAATTTGGCAGTTTGGAATAATTATGTGCGCGTTCTATGTACGTAAACCGTGCTTGAAAGGTTAAGTGACCGAAAGTGAAGAACATGCGCACCCCGATGGCCGTATGCCACAAAATTTGAGTCCAGAGAGGCATCTCCAGCACGTTTCCAAAGGAATTGCGCTTCTGGCAGGGATTCGGAAGATGGGTGTCCCTCAAATGTCAGAGCTAACAAGAACAGGTTCTCAGAATGCTACCAGCATGACAACAAATTTCGAGAGTTCTAGCAAGAAATCATCTAATTCAAGGCTTTTTCACGGTCCACCTTTGAAAATCAAATTTTTTTTTTCAGGTTTCGTGGCTTGCTTCGGAACCCTATTTTGTCGGAAATGGCATGCCTGGTTGTTGCTTCAAGTTCTTATTGATAATTCGATGGATCTACTTAACCGGTCAAGCCCGAAATTGCGAATTCTGGTTTTAAAATGCTTTTCCGCACTTTTCGGAAACACGGAGTGTCGCCCCCGACGGAATAAATAATTTCTGCAAGGATTTTCGAAAAACGGAAAAATCGGAAATGCATGCATTTCCTGCCCAACCAAGCCAGATTTCTGCTCTGTGTCATTAAAATCGCCTATAATTTAATGTTTTCAACAAAAAAAAACCGCCTCCGCACAAAAAACGGCCAAGATACCCACAAAACGCTTCAAACCGTATCAAAATTGAGCAAAAACTGGAAAAAACAGGAAATTTCAACACGACGCTATTTCAAAACGAATGCAGCAAATCACGTGAAATAAGCATCTGCTAATTCGCGCCTCTTTCCACTTCCCGAAAATTCAAATTTCGGCGGGCGGCAGATGTCGCGCGATCGCGTAAAAAGGCGCCTACAACAGGACTTGAGAGAAAAAAGCAGGAAATTTGAAAAGTGCGCTGAATGAAAACGGTTGGACCGATTTTGGTGGAATAAACGTCCGCTAGATCACTGTTTTTTCCTCTTTCCGGCTGTAAATATATTGAGTGGTGCTGATATTACGTAATTAAATTCAAATCCCTTGAAAATGGAATACCCATGCGGACATTCATTTACGTCGTTCGTACAAACATTCATGTTGGTCTTGACGTTTATCTACGTCGCTCGTACGCCCAGTTTTTTTTTAGCGGACGTAACTGTACGTCACTCGGGCTTGACCGGTTAAAAAAATCAACCTGAAAAAAATGCCTGTCTTCATAATTGGTAACGTTAATTCCGTCACCACAACACCCACAAACAGAGTTAAGTTAAGGCAGGAGTTAAGTTAATCTAACCTATTTCTCGAGGGTTTGGAAATGCAAAAGGCTGGTGTGATGAAAGACTTGAAAAGAGAGTATCACTAAATTCCATGTAGAGATCCTCATCGTCCAGTATCATTCCATGATCTTGGAAGAAGCGGTCGTCGGAATCATTGCTATCAGCCGACGACTTGAGAGAGGTGATGAATTTTTGTTGTAAAATGCATTCGGATCCGACTGAGGCGACCAGTCTATGTCCAACAAATGCTAAAGGGAAAACAACAGAAAAATTAAACCAGGTAGTAGGCAGGTACCTGCCTATCAACCAAATGCTGAATAATTGTGGGATGGCTTAGTTTTCCACGCGACAATCCTTCAAATTGAGCCTGGCACCATGATACGTTCTAAACAATAACCTGGTTTCAACCCCTGGGCTGGAGTATTTCACTCTTGAGAAAGACTCCAGTCCAGGGGTCGAAACGTCGTCAGCTAAACTTGACCATCCGATGATCCGACAATGGCCTCAAACCAGGTAATTGTTTACAGGCAATCCTTTATATTTTTGGCTAATATCTTCACTGATGTTTATAATGTCCTCTCAGCAATACATACCCAGATAAAATCATCATCTAGATCTGGATAAAATAATGAATTATACCTTGCTCCAGGGCCCAATTCACACCCAGAAAAAAACAAGAAACCACTGCCACTGCAGCAGGCCTCTCACAGTCACCGTCGAAGTTATTGTGGCCGGTGGCCACTTGTGGGGAATTGTGGGACCTGCGGCAATTGTGTAACAATGCCTCCCACCCCACTGTGGCCATTTTGTGACAATATCCAGTGTCAAAATAATAATTATTGGTCAGGCAAGTCGATATTCAAAAAAGAAAAAAGCACAGGAAAGATGCACCAATCACAAAAGATAAAGATAATGTCCGAGCTTTCTTATCACAGAATTTCAGCTCCAGCACTGACTTCTTGGCTTTGTCAGCATGTCAGCAAGCAGGAAAATTTTCTTCCAGAGTGGGGACGTCAAATGGCAAATAAACTCCTATAAAGGTAGACAAGCGCAAATTATAGGGAAGGATGCCGTGTGCGCAGGGCTCCAAAAATTCAGGAGTGCGGGAACAATGCTCCCAGGATGATGCCCGACCATAACGAAAACATGCCTGGAGAGCAAAAAAAAGCTTTTCGCGATCCTCCTGGGCCTCGATGAAAATTTATGACTGGAGAGGCAAAACCCCTTTAGGATCCTCCGAACACGTATCGAAGTTTCTTGCTCCAGGGCCCAAACCGACTTTTGCAACCCTGCGTGCAAATTATTGGTAAAGATGCCGTGTTCACCATTGATCAAGTCAAGAGCTGTCCAAAATCCTAACCATATCCTCCTTGAATGCTCTACCCATCAGCTTGCACTTGTAGAATATTCTCCACTTCTTGTATTCTGCCGTACAGGCTGATAACTTCCTTTTCCAGTATTTGCCTTCCATCACCACTGCCTGAAAGGAGAAATTTCAAATCGTTGATGAATTCAGAAACATGAGAAAACGATGTAGGTTCCCAATGAAAACCATACAACAGTACAGTCTCCACACAGATTTATGCAAATGAAAACCATAAACAGGTTTTGCATCTGTTGCAAGATCCAGGTTATTCGCTGATTCAAGGTTCCTATTCCTATAAATCAGTAACAGTAACCAAGTTAAGTTCCTGTTGCCTAATTTAATTTTATTTAATGTCGCCAAACAATTTGGTACCATGGCAATCATTAATCAATCAGGAGGCATTGTCACAGAATAAAAAAAGTAAATTTCACCAGAGGATAAAGAAAATAACAGAAAGCACGATGCAGGGGTGCTTTAAAACAAAAATAATCCAAGGCAGTTAGCTCTCGAATAAGTAAGTGCAGTGGCACTTCCATAGTGACCCAATGGCCTTGGGTCATTCGAATCATAAATTAAACGAACTTGCCTCTGGCTTGTTGTGAGAATCGACTTCGAGTGGCGAAGCAAACTGGCATATAAGCAGATTCTTGCGGTTGATGACTGTAGGAAGCAAGAAAAGTAATCAAGAAGTTAGCTTGGGTTTTTTTCTACTTAGGTAGGTACCTCAAATTTAATTTAAATTTCAATTCAATCACCAATTAGAATGCTTGAAGAGGAATTGTGCTATTTTGAGAGAAGGGTTACAAATAGATGAGCCCGCTGCAGGCAAAAGGGGGCCTCGGAATTCAACACTTTGCTTCGCAAACTTGCTGTCTAAGGCAGAAAGCTGTACAAACACATGAAAGTTGTGAATGGTTGAGCAACAGAGCGACAAAAAGGTTTTTGTGAAAACTGTTAACAGGAAACATGCCTAAGGCCTAAATGATTTTTGACTAACTACTCAGTTTCCCTTATTGTTTTTGAAAAAGATCAAAAAACCAACATTAGGTAGAACGAATTTTAAATGCAGGTCGTCGTTAGAATAACAGTTTAGGTAGGCACCTAGATCAAAGATTCGAAAAATAAAATTGACAAAAATAAGTAGGGCCTGCCTACCTACCTGCATAATTTGTCGGAACAGACTTGAAAAATTTTGTTCGCCAGTTCAAATGAAATGTGAAAAAAAAAATAAATAAATCTAAATTTTCACCCAATTAGATGTTTAAAATAAATGGCTAAAAATGTCCAAAACAAAACGTTTTATTGTGGAAATCGTGCGTATAAATGCCTTTTTAATGTGTTAAAAACAGACAACTCTGTCTTTCAGATAGGTACACTGTCTATATTTGGAAATGATCACGTAGATATCGCCCAGCCCGAATGACGTAGGTACAGTTACATCCGTTAAAAAAACCGGGCGTACAAACGACGTAAATAAATGTCAAGACCAACATGATGTCATTGTACGATTGGCGTAAATGAACGTCCGCATGGGTATTCCATTTTCAAGGGATTTGAATTTAATTACGTAATATCAACACCACTCAATCACAATGGCTGAAATGTTCACAGTGGGAAAGAGGTATAAACAGCAATCTAGCAGACGTTTATTCCGCTAAAATCGGTCCAGCCGTTTTAAATTGGTGCATTTTTCGGGAAGCAGACAGACGTGCAATTTAGCAGAAGCTTAGTTCACGTGATTTGGTGCAACGGTTTAGAAATGGTGTCGCTTTGAAATTACCTGTTTTTTCCAGTTTTTGCACGATTTTGATGCGGTTAGAAGCGTTTTGTGGGTGTTTTGGCTGGTTTTTTTTGTGCAGACGTGTTTTTATTGGTTGAAAACATTAAAATACAGGTGATTCTAGTGACACAGAGCAGAAATCTGGCTTTGTTGGGTGGGAAATGCATGTATTCCCGATTTTTCCATTTTTCGAAAATCCTTGCAAAAATTATTGATTCCGTCGGAAGCGACATTCCCGTTTCCGAAAATTGCGGAAAACCATTTTAAAACCAGAATTCGTAATTCCGGGCTTGACCGGCTAATCAAGATTTAAAAAAAGGTCAAGGAAAGATCAGATTTTCCCTATACCAACAGTCAGGAGGAGAGTAGAAAGGTACCTACCTAGATGAAGATATACCTCTATGCAATCTGTATAGGCTACCAACAGTCTTTATTTTTGGAAATGGTCACGTAGATAGGTATCGCCCACCGCCAATCAATTTTCAAAAAAGAAAGGTCAAGGAAAGATCAGGGCCCAGAAACATAAAAAAGAAAGTTCAAAAATCATAGACACAAGCGGCATACGTACACTGCATATGCCAGCATCTCCATATCACATTGTTCAGTCGTATTTTGTCTTTCCATCTCAGCCGCATACCTCTGAAACAATTCCACTTTGGTGATGTTAATTTGTGCCTAAAATAAATGTAAGAAAACAAAATTACCGGAGGTGGGTAGGTACACAAGGCTGTACATAAAGTTCTGTGCAAACAACGAACATAACATTTCCTCAATGTTGGGTGAATAACACAATTTTCCACCTCCGCAAATATCAGTCGCAAAAAGCACTTGAGAGACATAACACCAAATAGGTACCCAAGTAAGGTAGGTAGGTGCTCAAGAAGGTTATGATCGTCACAACTGGATGGAATTATGGAGAAATTGGAAAATGGCAAACAAAACTGAAATGGAATAAAATAAAAACCTTAGAAATTACCTACCGACAAACAAAGCCATCTACCTTCTCGAATCAGGATAACGTAACAGGCTAGTGTAGCGTGTTTCGACTCTGGACGGCAGTGAAAAAAAGGTGAAACAAGTGGCATATTCGAAATAGTTTTATGGGAGATCGTAAAACTCAGGGAAATTCCAACCTGTAAGCCAGCGACATGCATTGAAACAGCTTAGTCAATGATGAATCAATCGAAAGTGATATGACTGATGGACTACTCTGCACAAATGACTGATTACTCGCTGCCTGAATGTGGACATCAGACGACGGCTGCTGGGAGTATGACGAAACTGCGTCAACGTTCGCGGACTTCATTTCCTTCTCCAATTCCACTTCCGGTATTGGAACTGCGACATCTTCCAGTTCGTCTGGAGTCTCCTCCGCTTCGAAATTCGATACCATGAAGTGACCAGAGTGTATTATCTCAATCGACCGCGGTTTCGGAAACTTTGCCATGTGACGCATTCTGAGACCATCGGCCTCGCTCCTGATGACTGATGGTATAATCTGATTGAAGTAGCTGCCAGGGAATGAGCCGGCACCTGGCGGCACTGCCATACCTGAATATATGGCATCATTGTAGTGCAATCCAATGCCTGTGCTGCATCCAATCTGCAACGAATGCGGCGGTGGATGCAGAGGCTGCCGAATGCTGGTGCTCATTTCAGCACTCAGTTACAAAAGGTCATCCTTTTTTCATGGCCTATTAATGTGATAAACGAATTGACACTTGGTACCAAATTGATTGCCTAATTAGGTAGGTAATTAAAGAAATGAAAAAAAAAAAACAATGAAGGGATATAAATTTGGTTTTATTCCAGGTAGGTCAACTCAGGATGCCCTTTGTGTCATCACCGATGCCATTAAATCCCAGCTAGATGTGGGGCGGCGTTGTGTGGCCATTTTTGCCGATATTTCTAAGGCTTTTGACTCTGTGGATCACCGGACTCTCCTGTGTAAGCTTTACCGGTATGGCATTAGGGGCGTTTTTTCCAAACTAATCACATCCTATTTATCGGGTCGAAAACAGTGTGTTAAGGTAGGATCTTCCTTGTCCCGGTGGACTGCTCTAGACCGAGGTGTTCCTCAAGGAAGCATATTAGGTCCTTTACTCTTTGTAATTTATTTAAATGATCTATTGAAATATTTGTCTCCTCTGACTGTTGCTTATGCTGATGATGTGTCTGTAGTTGTATCTGGTTTTACTGTTGATGATGCCCTACATCGTGCTAGGATGGCTGTTGAGCATTTGAACCATTGGTGTATTTGTAATGGATTGTCATTGAACTTTCTTAAAACAACTTTTGTCAATTTTGGTCATCACACAACAAATGGCCCCCCATCTCTTTCATTGCGTGTTGGCAATCAAATTGTTCACGAAGTTCGGTCTTCAAAGTTGCTTGGGTTAGTTTTAGACTCAAAGTTGGACTGGGGCATCAATATGGAACTTTTAGCAAAGAAATTATCCTGTGGTTTGTACATGCTTCGCACTGGCAGAAACTACCTTCCAAGAGATTGTGTTTTCTTGCTCTACCATGCATACTTCGTTTCACATCTATCATATTGTGCAGCTATTTGGGGAGCTAGCATACTAAAAAATATCAAACCCATCAGTATACTGCATAAATCAGCCCTTCGCATTGTTCTTGGTCTTCCCTTCCATTTCCCCATGAAAGAAGTGTTTAAGTCTTGCAGATTGTTCAACACCTATCAAGTGATATATTTCCAGATCTTGTTGCTTGTTTATAAACATCTGCACTTTTCCCATTTTTCCTCCTGCTGGTCTACACCTTTACTTGCCGTTAACGAAGGCAGTGGTCTCCGAACAGACAGTTTACGGTCTGCAAACAAGAATTTTTTAAGAGCAAAGAGATACAGAACTTCCCATGGCAGGTACACTCTTGAGGCCTGTGGCTATCGCCTTTGGAATACTCTCCCTGTATCCATACGGTCATGCCCTAGCTTTGAAATTTTCAAACGCTCCCTTAAAAAGGTCATGTTGGACCAACAGTTGTTTTATGACCACCAGCCTTGTTAAGCAAATGATATTCTTATATGTTCTGATCGAATTACAGTTAATTATTGGTTACCTGCTCTTTCTTTATTTTTATTTTTCTTCTGCTACCTTCTAGGCAGTTTTGATGTTAAAATTCTTGTGTTTCTTAGTTGTTGATTTGCATTTGCTAAATTATTGGTTCTTTTGGATGAAATGAATAATGATATGGTCCAAGCAAAGATATTCATTGTTGTTCATTTATTAGGTAGTCAGTTATGTTTTGGTCTCCTGAACCTGTTACCAACTCGGTCAAGTATTCCCACTCACCATTCCGAAGTTTAGGAAAGCCATTTGGCTTTTAAACCTCCCATTACCTGTATGGGTATGGCAATTAGGTGCCCATGTGTACCAGCTGGCTGTTAATGCTTCTCACTGCATTTGATTTGCCAGGTTTTGTCGATTCGACTGTTACTCAATGGCTGTTAATGAAATTTTGCCTAGGGAAGGAAGGAAGGGAATGAAGGGACTAGGATGGGGAACAGAGGTTGCATCGGTAGGTAGCAACTAGCATCTGATTGCTTATACCATAATCGTAAATTAGTGCTTGCATGTGACACCTCTTGCTTTCCCCTTCCTGTTCCTTTTATTTCTTTTCTCTGCTTTTAAACCTGCTACTGTAAATTTAAAGCCCTACTTTGGGCTTCCATTTACTGGGTTTTCCAATTACAATGCATTTGATAAGTCTCGTTTTAAGTCGTCTGACCAACCAGTTAAGAAAGTTGCTGGAAATCCTTCCAGGTGGGTACCTGTGTAGGTGCCTACCTAGGTGGGTAAATAGATAGGTGCCTACCTGGGTAGTTGCCTACCTACCTGCCTTGTACCTACTGAAAATCTCTCTGAATAGGTATTTCTCGTTCCACTTGGGGATGTGAGCCGAGACTGCTCCCAAGCTCAGAGGGAATTCAGAATTCTTTTTTAACAATGAAAACTCGGTCAAGAACTTAATTCTCGGCATGGAAATTAAAGTTTTTCTGTGCACTTAAATGGAAGAGTGTTAAGAGTTCTCTGTTTATGTCTTCGGGTGGAGCGGGGTGTAGGTAGAGTTCCTCCCACTATCCAGTTTGTTCTTTTCCAGATTGATACTGTATGTAGGTAGGTGGTTTCATTGTCATGTTCTTTACTGATATTTGTATTCTTATTTCTTCTTCCAAACTTGCGTTGTGCTGCTCCTTGCAATGCAACACCTTCAAATTTTAATCTAGGGCAAACTATTTGTGATTTCTGACTTTGTTTCGAGTTTGGTGAACTGCTTCTTACATCACATCATACTGTCCATTTTTAAATCAACTGGATGCTGCAAAATTTCGGCACCTTGACATAGTCATTGATTCCTGATGGATGAATGCTGCATGCATCGATCACCACAAACGTAAGTTTGGTTTGATTGTCCATATTGTTTACAATACTTGTAACTTTCACCAATTACATTTCTCCCTGGCATTTCATGATTATACTTGAGTTGAAATTTATAAATTATTGTGTGCACTGGACAACTTTCTTATTTTCCCATTAAAATTAAATAGAAAAAAAAGAAAAAAAAATTACAAGAAAGGCATTAGGCAGTTCTGTGGTTTGCAGTCTGCTGTTGAAATTTCGTGGCTTGAAAAGGTCACAAATAAGATACTGACCAGGATCAAAGGAAATGGAGTCTCTTGATCTTGTAATTGTAATTTAAAATAATTTGCCCAGACACAGTCCTGCACAAATCAGCAATTAAGCAGGTGAACACCCTTGTCATATTCGAGAAAAAGACAGCATGACCATAAAATCCACAAAGACAACTTAAAGGATCAACACATAATATATTGGTATGGTATCATGACTTATGTCTTATGTAAGCCGAGGGGAAGATTGCCCTGCAACCCCATGCAAAATATTCTTCCGGAAGGTGCTCACACTCAAATCCTCACCTTTCCCAAAAACCTCTGCATTTAAAGAGTTCCACTCATTCACAGTTCTGACACTGAAAGAATACTTACCAACGTCCCTACAAGCACGTCTGGTTCCCAACTTGAAATCGTGATCATGCCTGCCACTGTAAGAAGGGGGAAGCAAACTCTCCTTGATTTTTGACCAACCAGCAACATTGTTTAACCCTTGGAAAAGACCTATCAGCCTAGAAACCCTTCTGCGTTTAGCCAAGGAATTCCATCCTAGATCAGATATGAGCAGAGTAACACTGCTTCGAAAGTCATAACAACCAGAGACAAAGCGAGCTGCCCTTCGTTGCACTCTCTCAAGCATCTCAATATGTAACAAGTGGTAGGGGTCCCATGCTGCAGCTGCATACTCTAGCAATGACCGAACAAGTGCGAAGTAAACTTTTTCTTTTATGCTTTTACTTGCTCTATTAAAAGTTCTTTTAACAAAAAACAAAGCTGAAGTGGCTTTATTAACCACATTATGCACATGCTTCCCCCAACAGAGGGTCTTTGTAAATGTAACTCCCAGGTATGTAACACTATCGGAAAAAGGTAACTCAGTATTACAAAGGTGGTACCTGCCAACTAATGGATTCACCTTTTTTGTAAAGGAAATTAATACACATTTTGAGACATTTAAACGCATACCCCACTTTTCACACCAATTCTCAACAGAATGTAGATCATTTTGAAGGGACTGGATATCACATGGGGATGTTATTTCTTTTAACATAGCACAGTCGTCCGCAAATAGGAAGGTCTCACAGTTTATACAGGAAGGTAAATCATTTATATAAACACTGAATAGCAACGGTCTATCTTGAATTTTGAATCCCCTTGAAAGTCACAAATGCAAACGATAATGAATCGATAAGGCTGTGGTCACATCCAGACACATTCCTTTGTCCTGCCTAATAGATCATCAGGGCAATTTAATTTGGTCCTTAATTTCTTTTCTTTCCCTTTTCTGTTTAGGGACGGTGCCTTCTGGCATCGTTATTTTTGTAACATTGTTATTCTTATTGCTGTGGTGCTCTTTCCTTTTGGATGTGCAATTTCGATCGAGCACATACCAAACTATGGTCTGCTTTGGATTATTCATTCTTTTGGCAAGTTGCTTTTTGAAATTACTGTGAAAAATTGTATCGACCAAATGCCACAACAAGAAATTATGATGTTCTTGTGTGCAGACCAAATTTCAGTACCGTCAACTGGGGCTTTTCTGAAAATGTGAGGCAAATATGAAAATCTATGGGGAATTTTGAAAATGTTTGCTAACTAATTTTAATTAGTTCCTTGAGTTGAGCTAAAGTTTCTCATCAAAAAGATCATGTTGTTGATGATATATTTTCGGAAAAATAATGGTGTTTGACTGATAAATTCTTATTTTTTGCCCATCGTTTTAAGTGGGGCAATTATGAAATTTCTTTTTTGCAAAAAAATAAAAATCAGATTTTTTTTCAATCGTCAGTTTTTAGGCCAATTTGGTAATTGGTGAGGTTTTACTTCTAAAGTTATTGGGCCTTTGTTCAAAAGGTAAGTTTTTGGAACTTAAGGCCAATCTGTAACATTACAAGCAAATTTGTCCTTGAAGCCCTTTGCTGCAATTTCAAGGGGAAATTTGCCACCTTGGGAAATTTAAGTCCGCAGGAACCTTTGCCACCAATTCCGTGGCAACCGGATTTAATTGGTAGGAGGCCAAACTTTGGTTTCGAAAGACAAATTTTTAGGGATAAGAGGCCAATTTTGTCAACCTACTTTGGTAATTGGGGGTTTTCCAATTGAACATTGTTTAATAGCCTTATGGTAAATATAACCAAGGTGGAAGGCAACAGAAATGTTTGAATGCTTAAGGCCAACAAGGGAAAAGGAATTTGGACGAGGAGTTTTTGAACCGCTAAAAAATCCGGCAACACACTTCGGGGGCCAAAAGCGGTGGACAATTTCTTAGAAAGGAATAAAGAATTTTGGAAACGCAATTTAAGGGGTTTCCGAAATGTTTTGTTAGGAAAGAATTCTAGAAACAAGGAAATGTTGAAGTTAAGAAAAAAGGGAAGAAGGACAGGACAACGAAAAAAGATAATTCCCCCAGAACATCAAGCCTTCACGTGCCGCAATTTGTCGAGCAGATGTCGACAATTTCTTCAATGAGTACGAGAAAACAGCTCAAGATATTCCCCCAGCGAATATCCTGAACTTCGATGAGACGAACCTTTGCGACAACCCCGGAAAGTCAAAATTCATCTTCGAGAAGCGCACGAGACGGCCAGAATGGGTCATCAACTCCACCAAGACATCAATCTCTGTGATGTTTTCTGGGACAGCAGATGGTTAAATCCTGCCACCATACACGGTTTATGCTGCGGATAATCTGTACCATACATGGAGACAAGGGGGCCCCCAAGGAGCATTTTACAATCGGCCAAAGTCGGGGTGGTTCGACATCCCTTGCTTCACCGATTGGTTTTTTTCCGTTGTTATTCCCTGGGCAGAGGCAAAGGATGGACCAAAGCTCGTCGTTGGAGACAATCTCGCATCTCACTTTTCACCAGATGTAATTCAGGCTTGCAAAGAACACAAAATCAGATTTGTGTGTCTCATCCCGAACAGCACCCACCTAACTCAACCCCTGGATGTTGCTGTGTATGCTCCACTGAAGAGAAAGTGGCGCTCAGTCATGGAAGACTGGAGATCTCAGGAAGGACACAACATTCATGGCCTGCCGAAGCCAGAGTTCATTAAAGAATTTTTAACGCATTGAAAATTGTCTTCAATTCTTATTTTTCTCATTTTCCTACAAGTTTTCTCATTTTCCCACAAGTCCCACATGCCACATTTTTGTAGGGGCTTTATGAAAACCCATTTTTTTCTTTATGAAAACCTTTAGAAAAATTGGGGCTATTCTGAAAGTAAATTTCTTTTTGCCTTAGCGAAAAATATATAGGTGTTTGCTGACTTACTACTTAGAGATCTGTTCAGTTTTGCCCCGGCTTTTTCAACCATTTTTCAGAATAACCCCAGACATTTACGGAAAGAATTGCCAATCATTATAAAATATTTTTTTCATATTTGCCCCACTGGGGCAATTCTGAAAAAATGTTTTTTTTATCATTGCTTGAAAGATATAGAGATCTGAGAGAAGGTGAATGCTGGCAAATCTAAGTCTAATATGTTGGAATCTACGGCCAAAGTTTCATTTGCCTAGAGCAAAAGTTGACGGACTTCTGGTGTCCAGAAATAATTTTTTTTTTCAGAATTGCCCCGGTTGACGGTAACACTCAAACTACCTACCTACAAAAAACAACAGAGAAAAAATCAATAGGAAGAAGAGGGAATCTTCAATAACTTCAATAACCTTCAATAATTATTGGACCTAGGCAATTAGATAACATCCTCCAAAATTGGATGTGAATGAGAAACCTGGTTTGAAATAGTTCAGATTGTAGAAAAATAGTTTTGTACTGGAAGTAATTCTGGCATATTTGTTCAGCTTTGCAAATTTCTGCCACTTTCAACTTTCTCATGCAATCTTCCCAGTAATTGTGGAACAAAAAACCCGAGTGGGACTTGGTGTCCATCATTGAGAAAGTAGGTACCTACCCACCCATCCTAGCTAATAAACAATAATGGTTGTGCAATTGAAACTGACATTTTAGATGTAACGTTTTGATAGATGGCACCTAGGCCCAAAAGGCGAACGCTTAGTTTACTGACGATAGAGTGGTCAAGAGTCTGGGCTTTATTGCAGTGACAAATGCGTCATGTGATAAATTCATCAAATCAGTTGGAAGTTCTCCTGCTACCTACTACTGACTACATGTGGTGAGTTACCTGCTTTCAATTTTTTTCTTTTTAATTTCATTTTGGTTAAAAAAATTAATGTTCTTCTGTCATTGTTTGTTTAAAGGGAAAAAATAATACAAAATGCAAATAAAATGCAGTAAAAATGGACATCTTCAATTTTGCTCTTCTTTGGCAAGAATTTTGCCACGTAAGATCTTTTTTTTTTTTTTTTTACAACCAAAAAATTCATTTATAATGTAGAACAATAGCCTAAAATATTCTTAATATAACAACCCAATTCTAAAAATTCAAAAAACAGAAAAACAACAATTTGTTGGCAAAAATGTTCTGGCGTGAAATAAACTGGAGAAAAAAACACAAAGGAAAAAGTTGACAAAAGGCCAACCCTTCTAAATTAATAAATCTTAATTCCCCCACTAAAGTAGGGCTTCATCAACCACAAAACGAAAAAAAGGGACCTCGATCACTGTATCAAGATCCAAATCCCCTTCCTTAAAACTCCTAATTTTTAATTTATTCCCCAAACCACAAGGGTTTATTCCAATTTAAATTTCCAATTTTTTCCAAAGAGACAATGGGTTTTTTACAACACTGATTCAAGAGAAAAAATCCGGCCACAGTCTGCAGTTTGGATGACACTGGATTATGGGGATGGATTAAATGGGGTGATTGAAGCCATGCCATGACCACAACAAGCGTTTTAGTCATTTTGAAACTGAGCGCATATTTTTTCTGAGGAAACGATAAAAGTGGATTATTATTATTATTGTCCCCTGGCTCCAACTAACGCCAACAAGCACCACTGTGACAGGACGATTTACAATAATCCCAAAGCGACAATAGTGGGTAATATCAGACCTGCCCAGGAAAATGCTTGCCATAAGGGGTGTGCCAGCCAGCCTCCTACCCATTCACTACTGGCAGTTGAACAGGCCATGTAGATATGGAAGCCAGGAAGCGGATTAGGTATTAAAATGTCAAAAGAAGTACCAACACATGAACTGGTTCAACTGTTAGCAGTAGTGAACAGGTTGGTATGGATGAGAAGAGTGTTACATGCAAGCAGCAGATCACTCTCCTCCAAGATGTGCTGGCCCCATTTTTTTTTTTTTTTTTTTGAAAAAGGATATGCAAATAACAACACAGATATTTTACAACGAGAAGAACAACAGAAGAAAGTTTGATCAGATAACAGAATGTTAGTAGAAGGCTGAGGAGGCACACATCCACAAAGAGCCGAAAGGGTTTATCCCTGCAAAATATCAGTCATCAAATCCCGTAAACAGTAGGTAGGCACCTATCTAAGTTGATAATACCTTCCTTAATAGAAATGAACAGGCCGGGAAGGGTGGGGAAATTAGCAGGGCTAGCACAGCCCCCACCCAGTAGCCTCCAAAAATAGGGCCAGATGTGGGAAACAACCTACATAGGCCTACCTATCTCAGTCCAATCAAGTATGGAATGGAAGATGCAGGAAAAAAGAGACAATTTAGAACAAAAGGCACATCATACTGCTAAGACGTTTGTGATGTCCTTTACTACATCCAATCATCCAATAATATTTGATTATCATATCGACTCAGCAATCCTTTCACGTCCAGATAATATTAAATATCTTGGTGTACTTTTCAACTCGACTCTTAACTGGGGTCCACATATTGCACAAATTGTCAAACGAGCATCTGATCAATTGAAGTTCCTCATCAGGCACTATTCCCATGCTTCTCAAAGAGTCAAATTGATACTCTATTTCTCGACTGTCCGCTCTGTTCTGGAATATTCTCCTGCTACCTGGGACCCCCATCTGCAATGCCATATCAATGCTATCGAGGCTGTTCAACGCAGAGCAGTGAGATTTGTGTCTGGCAATTTCTCCTTCAACAGCAGTGTTTCCCTTCTTAGGGATGAGCTTGGATGGGATACCCTTGCTATGCGGAGGCAACTTCATGGCATATCCATCTTTAGGAAATGTATCCTTCGTGAGGGTGGCTGGGCTGACCTTGGTGATATCCTTTCACCCAACATCGGGTCTACCAGAGCCGGTGACCTGGTATCTTTTACTCCACCCCTACTTCTAAAAAATGTTGACAGGTTTTCTTTTCTGAACCGCTACACCTTTTTTATGGAATCGTCTGAATAATAATACAATTTAATTTGCAAGGACATAGTCCGGCGCAAATCAACAGGCGGGAGGGGGAAGAAGGGCTAGGCGTTTATCACCAGTGCTTTCTTGTTATGTGAACAGAGATTCTTCTTAAAGGTATGGACAGAAATGTTACTCCCATCCCCAAAAACGGTACCATCCAATAGGTTCCAATCTCTCACTGTCCTCACAATGAAGGAGTACTTCCCAAGGTTACTAAAGACACGTCCTACTCGAAGCTTATAATCATGGTCACCCCTCCCCAGTACCTACTGGGCAGGAAACAAAAATCCCTTGAGGTCAGACCATCCTCCGACATTATTGAGGGCAAGAAAAAGGGCTGACAACCTGGCATCATTCCTACGTCGGGCAAGAGAAACCCATCCTAATTCGGTAATCATAGCTGACACACTAACATATGGCGAATAACAGCCAGTTACAAAGCGTGCAGCTCTGCGCTGGACTCTCTCTACCCTTTCAATAAGTGTCACCTGGTACGGATCCCAAACAGAAGTTGCATATTCCAAGAGAGATCGCACCAGTGCCATGTATACCTTCTCTCGAATGCCGCGGCTGGCATTACCAAAAGTTCTCTTAACAAAGTAAAGTGCTGTATTAGCCTTCTTGATGACTCCATCAACGTGAACTTCCCAACTGAGCTTACTTGTGAAGGTGACACCTAAATACACAACAGTATTTGTTGAGCGTAATGTCACACCGGAGATCAGGTAATCAAACATTATGGCAACACGCTTTGTGAAAAAACGAAGAACACAAATTTATCACAATTCAGCCTCATCCCTCACTTTTTACACCACTCGGATATTTTATTCAAATCACATTGGAGTTCAAGACAATCCGTAGGAGATCGAATTTCGCGTGAAACAACACAATCATCAGCAAACAAACGTACACTGCAATTCAAGTTGAAAGGAAGATCATTGATAAACACCAGAAACAATATCGGTCCAAGGACGCTTCCCTGTGGAACGCCTGAAGTAACTGGCACCGTGCAAGAAAGTGCATCACGCACTCTCACTTGCTGCTTCCTATCCATTAGAAAGATTCCAACTGATTTGGTGAATCTGGAATTCAACTGATCTGGTGAACTGATTTGAACTGATCTGGTTGGAATCCAACTGATCTGGTGAAGATTCCAACTGATTTGATGAATTTATCACATGACGCATTTGTCACTGCAATAAAGCCCAGACTCTTGACCACTCTACCGTCAGTAAACTAAGCGTTCGCCTTTTAGGCCTAGGGCCATCTATCAAAACGTTACATCAAAATTCAGTTTCAATTGCATTTCCTTTTCCTCATCCC
>JASGXE010006480.1:0-21444 GCA_030068105.1 Sinentomon sp. SZTP_YWyxl
AAGAAGAAGAGACAGCAGAAAATAAGAGGAAGGGAAAAGTAGTGCTCGAAAGGTTGATATATTTTCCACATCCTAAGTTCACCCACCATCGTCATCATGACTACCTACGTTCATCATCACTCGGACGACTGCGCTCTCTCAGAGCTCGATCTCTTCGCAGTGCCTCCAACTCTGACTCAGATCGAAAAGACTAGCACCGTCACGTACCTACCGATAGCTTCCATACAGGATAGTCCAACGCTAGAGTTCTTCGTCAGCGGATCCGGCGAAGAGTACATCGATTTGAGCCGGACGACACTCAACGTTCAGGTAAAAATCGTCCACGCAGCGGATGGACGAGCGTTGGATCCCGTCAGAGATAATGTCGCTCCTGTCAATAATTTCCTTCACAGTCCTATTCTCTCAAGTGGACGTATTTCTAAACGATCGTCTGATTAATGCCAGCAACGATACTTATCCCTACCGTGCTTACCTGGAAACTCTGCTCAATTACGGTCGAGATGCAAAAACCGGTCAGCTGACATGTGCGCTGTGGTATAAAGATACCGCCGGAGAGATGGACAACAAGACCGTTTCCCACCACCGTCGTAGCAGCAACGACGCCGACGAGCCGAAAATCGACATCGACGGAAGATAAGAGCGGTGGAACCTCCGCAGCGACGACTGCAGAAGAAGAGGGCAGCGGTATCGTCAATTGGGGTTTCAACAAGAGACTCAACTTCGTCAAGAAAAACAAAATAATCGATCTCGCTGGTCCTCTATTTTTGGATCTTTTCAACCAGCCGAAGTACCTGCTGAGTAACGTCAACCTCAAGCTCAGAATGATACGTAGTCAAGACTCTTTTTCTCTGATCTATTCAGGCGCAGATTCGAACAAGTACAAGGTGACGTTGGTCGGAGCTTCGTTACTCGTCCACAAGATTAAACTCCAGCCGTCCGTCCTACTCGCTCACGAAAACATTCTCCTCGCAAGCAAGACCCACACCGTTCGATATCCGTTGAATAGAGTGGTCAGCAAAGTGTTCTCGATTCCGGCAGGACTGACGAGCGTCAACAGAGACAATTTGGTGATTGGTCAGCTACCTACTCGTGTCGTCGTGGGTCTCGTGGACTCGGAAGCGGCGAGCGGAAACAACAAGAGCAATCCTTTCAATTTCGATAATTTCGGTTTGAATTACCTAGCTCTGTTCGCCGACGGAGAACCCTTTCCATCCAAACCTCTGACACCTGACTATAAGAACGGAAACTACCTGGAAGCGTATCAAACCCTCTTCGAAGGATTGGATACTTGGCGTAGCGATACCGGCAACGATATCAGTCGAGAAGAGTATCCGAACGGCTACGCTATCTACGTTTTTAATCTCTCATCAAACCAACACGGCAATTCGGCCGGTTTCGATCATTTCAATCTGTTGCGACAAGGAACCTCCGCATGGAGATGAAATTCACATCGCCTCTGAAGAGTACGGTTAGCTGCATAATGCACATGTCGTTCGAGACCATTCTGGAAATAGATCACAAGAGAAATATCATCTACGATTTCCCAGCATCTTAGGAGAGAGAGAGAGAGAGAGCAAACGACAAAACCAACCTACCTCCATGGACACGAATCAGCTCGACCTGCTACTTCGCCAAATCAACAACAACAACAACGAAAAGAAATGATAAGAAACGTCTTCTGGGCGTTTTTGCATAGACCGTGCGCTCCCGCATTCTATCCGAACGTCGAAAACTTCAAGTGTATCCACGAAGGTCTGTAGAGAGCCAACCATGATCTCCGCTCTGCGTCGACGGTTGACTGTTGACGATGAGACCTTGTTCGGGTAGAATGCAGGGAGCACGGTCTATGGCAAAAACGCCCAGAAGACGTTTCTTATCATTTCTTTTTCGTTGTTGTTGTTGTTGTTGATTTGGCGAAGTAGCAGGTCGAGCTGATTCGTGTCCATGGAGGTAGGTTGGTTTTGTCGTTTGCTCTCTCTCTCTCTCTCCTAAGATGCTGGGAAATCGTAGATGATATTTCTCTTGTGATCTATTTCCAGAATGGTCTCGAACGACATGTGCATTATGCAGCTAACCGTACTCTTCAGAGGCGATGTGAATTTCATCTCCATGCGGAGGTTCCCTTGTCGCAACAGATTGAAATGATCGAAACCGGCCGAATTGCCGTGTTGGTTTGATGAGAGATTAAAAACGTAGATAGCGTAGCCGTTCGGATACTCTTCTCGACTGATATCGTTGCCGGTATCGCTACGCCAAGTATCCAATCCTTCGAAGAGGGTTTGATACGCTTCCAGGTAGTTTCCGTTCTTATAGTCAGGTGTCAGAGGTTTGGATGGAAAGGTTCTCCGTCGGCGAACAGAGCTAGGTAATTCAAACCGAAATTATCGAAATTGAAAGGATTGCTCTTGTTGTTTCCGCTCGCCGCTTCCGAGTCCACGAGACCCACGACGACACGAGTAGGTAGCTGACCAATCACCAAATTGTCTCTGTTGACGCTCGTCAGTCCTGCCGGAATCGAGAACACTTTGCTGACCACTCTATTCAACGGATATCGAACGGTGTGGGTCTTGCTTGCGAGGAGAATGTTTTCGTGAGCGAGTAGGACGGACGGCTGGAGTTTAATCTTGTGGACGAGTAACGAAGCTCCGACCAACGTCACCTTGTACTTGTTCGAATCTGCGCCTGAATAGATCAGAGAAAAAGAGTCTTGACTACGTATCATTCTGAGCTTGAGGTTGACGTTACTCAGCAGGTACTTCGGCTGGTTGAAAAGATCCAAAAATAGAGGACCAGCGAGATCGATTATTTTGTTTTTTGACGAAGTTGAGTCTCTTGTTGAAACCCCAATTG
This sequence comes from Sinentomon sp. SZTP_YWyxl, assembly GCA_030068105.1. Classification (NCBI taxonomy): domain Eukaryota; kingdom Metazoa; phylum Arthropoda; class Protura; order Sinentomata; family Sinentomidae; genus Sinentomon; species Sinentomon sp. SZTP_YWyxl. The sequence continues at coordinate 2,851 of JASGXE010006480.1, forward strand.
ACGATACCGCTGCCCTCTTCTTCTGCAGTCGTCGCTGCGGAGGTTCCACCGCTCTTATCTTCCGTCGATGTCGATTTTCGGCTCGTCGGCGTCGTTGCTGCTACGACGGTGGTGGAAACGGTCTTGTTGTCCATCTCTCCGGCGGTATCTTTATACCACAGCGCACATGTCAGCTGACCGGTTTTTGCATCTCGACCGTAATTGAGCAGAGTTTCCAGGTAAGCACGGTAGGGATAAGTATCGTTGCTGGCATTAATCAGACGATCGTTTAGAAATACGTCCACTTGAGAGAATAGACTGTGAAGGAAATTATTGACAGGAGCGACATTATCTCTGACGGGATCCAACGCTCGTCCATCCGCTGCGTGGACGATTTTTACCTGAACGTTGAGTGTCGTCCGGCTCAAATCGATGTACTCTTCGCCGGATCCGCTGACGAAGAACTCTAGCGTTGGACTATCCTGTATGGAAGCTATCGGTAGGTACGTGACGGTGCTAGTCTTTTCGATCTGAGTCAGAGTTGGAGGCACTGCGAAGAGATCGAGCTCTGAGAGAGCGCAGTCGTCCGAGTGATGATGAACGTAGGTAGTCATGATGACGATTGGTGGGTGAACTTAGGATGTGGAAAATATATCAACCTTTCGAGCACTACTTTTCCTCTTCCTCTTATTCTGCTGTCGCTGCTTCTTTCTTCTTCTTCTTACCTCTTGAAGAGATGCGTCTGCGAAGAAAACTCGATGCGAACTTGCTCTTGTTGGTTGTCTTCCTCCTTTTTATAGGAAGAACGTGATAACCGGTTTCTCTGCTTCCTCTTCTTCTTCTTCTCTTTCGCCGACCTCCACTTTGGCTCTTTTGTTTTAGCCTGGAGCCTATGCCTTCGAGAAGCTCTCCTGTACCCTCTCTCAATCGTCTCCGAGCGGATGTTGATAACTGCTTACGACCAGCTTCGGCGTCTTCGGCGGAAGCGTAATCTCTAGCGATCTGCGTCCCAGTCGATAGAGCCTGTTTGCCGAGTAGCTTGGCGCCGGTTTTCACCCACTTTGGCAGACTACTGATTCCTCTGGCGATTGCGGAGAATATGCTTCCCAACCCAGCTCCGCGCTGGTACACAGGTCCTCGAAAATGAGGAATGCCCGCTCCGCCGATCTGACCCACGTAGTACCGACGATACTGTTGTTGTTGAAACGGGGACACTGCCGAAAACGATTGACGCATGGCGTTGACTCGTCGCTATTGGTTGGAAGAACTTCTCTCTCGAAAATGCAGTTTGCACAAGGTCTTACCAGACTTGAATGGCAAGAAATCACCAGAATCCGTCCTTATATTGATCGTGATCGTCTCGAACCAGTGACGAGCTAGCGGGAGATAGTAGGGTCTGTCGAACTGGTAGGCGATTACATCTTCCAGATGCTGCCTCGCTGGTGATATCACACGGAGCAGTGGAGCTTGATGATCGCCAACTATTTGGGGAAGGATGATATCCGAGTAGACGTAAATACCGTGGATACCTCTATCGAGGTCGACCGGATACTGACTCTCTTGAGAGGCTAGAGCGAAATTCCAGTTGGACGATTCAAATCCGAGCATCGCACCTAAACCCTTCCCCGTGCTGTGATTTGGCCATCTCACACCGAACAACTGAGGGTCTTTAATTTGCAGAAATATATGATTCGGTGGCTTTTCCTTGAAGACGAAAGCGTCACGAAAATGCAACGGAATCTCATCTAGCATCGCTTTTATCAGTTCCTTAACGCTATTGTAATTGCCGTTTGGGATGCTGAGTTTTTTGATGGTTGTAGCGGTCTTTTCTTCTTCGATCGTCTTGGTATGAGTCTCGATGTAAGGTTCGATGAAGAACCTCTGCGGTCTGAAATCGGGAAACGATAGCAGAGGAGTCTTGATCGCCGTTGCCTCGGTGAGACCTTCCTTCGCTAATTTAGAAGATTGCAGGATCTTTGCCCAGAACTCTTCCTGAGCGATCGAGTCGGGGTCAAACGTGATCCTCGACGGAGTTTTCAATTCGAACGTTAGCACGGTTGTCTCCATGTTGTAGGCTATGGCAAGATGCTTCTTCAGTTTAGCTGGAATCGCGTTATCCATAAGCTGAGCGATGACGGGTGTCGTGGCACGTCCGGGAAACCCAAACACTATCTCTACGGGATTTTCGACTAGACGTGTAGGTTGAATCTTCGTGGATACCTTCTTTATCGGATGTCGAATGTGAAATTCGTTGTTATCGCTATTCACATTGTCCCACGTCCGTGGAAGATGAATTTCGACGAGGGCTACCTCCCAACCAACTCCCGATTCGCCTTTGTTGCTGGTACTAGATGCCAGACTTATCGGCTGTGCGAGTTTGGTAGTGTAATTGGACTGAGTGTTCCGTTTGTAGATGCCGCTACTTGCTGTGCTCGGCAGGACGACGAAAAAATCGTTAGGCATCTCTTTGTCTATCTGTCTATCTGTCTATCTGTATTCTCTTCAATTCGCTGCTCTTTATCCAGGTGTTTGCTGACGACGGGTAACCTCTCCACTTCACTAGAACGTGAGGTACGTTTGATATTTTCTTCTTGGCGAGCACTTTCTCCACGGCATAGAGTTTCTCGTCGTTAACGTCTGGCACCTTCTGAAGTTCTTCGTCGTAGAACGAACCTTTTATAGCCTCTTGTCCGGACAAGTCTACCAACTTATACGTCGGTCTAGTTTGAGTGGTTTTCACCGCTGCAATTTTGAATATTTCCTCGGACCACTTTCCCCAGTATCCTTTGGCAAACGGATTCTGTCTGCTATTGCTTATCCTCACGGAATCGCCAACTCGATATTTTGTTGGAAGAGTACTATTGTCGTCTCCCTTTACTCCGTCACCGATCGATGCTTCCTCGCCGTACTGGTGCTTTCGTACGAGATTTTCCACACGACCGACGGTGACTTTTGCCGGTGGACGACCGATGCTTCTGTGAACGCTGTTATTGTACGAATGCATGATGTCGGGCAAAATTTTCAAATAGGTGAAAGTGTTGAAACGAGTAAAGTAGCGCCAGAGACGTTCTTTTATGGTCCGATTTAGACGTTCGACGATAGCCGCTTTCTTATCGCTATATATCGGGAAAAAGTAGATGCTTCTATCTTGCAAATAGTCTTGAAAGGTTTTGTTGATGAATTCTCCACCGAGATCGCTCGCCACTTTCCTCGGTTTTCTCGGAGCAGCGCGTTTCAGCACGGACTCGAATGCACGAACGACCTCGCTCGGTCTTTTCGATTTCATCGGTTCCGACCAGGCGTATCTCGAGAAAACATCGACGATCATCAGTAGGTACTTGAATCCTTTATTGTGTTTGGAAATGTTCTGCATGTCCGCAAGATCTATCTGCCATTGATCGTCGATCCCACGAGCTAACGTCTTGTTCCTCGGGAATTTGTAACGAGCCGGTCTGTGGAGAGTGTAGGTGTCCTGGGTGCTGAGCCAATCCTTCACCAAAGAACGATGAATAGGGGATGTCAACGTTTTTAGAGCGGACTGTCCGATTCTAAGGAGCAACGGATACTGTCCTCCGAAACTGCCAACTTCTTTGGGCTCGTAGTAGAGTTGAGCTGCAAGATCTTCAATTCTCTTCTTTGCAAGAGCTGACCCGCTCTCCTGCTCCTTCTTCTTCTCCTCCGCTGGAGGAATATTGGTCTGTAAATGTTGTAGATCCTTCCTTGCAGCCATTATCGTAATGATTATTTATCCAATCGAGGAGAGAGTAGGCACGAAACCATCCAACCGCGTCCATGAATATACTAACAGGAAGACTAGTATTGTGTCATTTGCTACAGATGATCGACTGTCTTCCCGTATTTCGAGAAGTTTGGCGTTTATTTCTTCATCGCAAACAAAACGAATCGTGTATCCGTTCCCGATACTCCAAATATCGTTCTTAGATGCCGAACAATCAACGTTCTTGCCGAAGGGAATCGGTTTAAACTGTCCCGCAATCCATCTATTGTAGCTCGCTATTCTATGCCACTGAAGAAGAGTTAGATTTAGCGATATCGACGACGACGAGGGTGTAGCTGATTTCTGGAGATCACATAAGTTGGTTGTTTTGATTCTTCTCGATTCACGTTCTACGGTGTTGTTCAAGATCACACGAGCTGATTCCGAGAGATGAGAATGATTCGTGCAACATATCGCGAGAATGTTCTGTTTGTGACCGAGAGGATGACAACAAGAGGTCGTCGTCGTCGTTGTTATCGTAGTGATATTCTGATCGATAGATGTATCCTCGATCCTATTAGAAAATGAACCGAAACAGTCCACGTCAGCACCACGACTATTAGTATCAAAACACATATCGCTGCGATAGCTACGATTTTCTTCCAGCTACGTCGTAAAACTGACAACGATTCGTTCGATCGAGACGACAGTAAACAGCAGACTCTCCATCTGATCCAATCCGTTAGAGATGAAGCCATGGTGTGCTTTGAGATGTTGAGCGCAAGAAACCAGTACGCAAACTGAACGATGATATGATGAGGTGCTCCCTTTTATAAGATTATATGCGCTCTCGACGTTATGATGTCTGCTTGCGCTCATAAGAGTGCTTGACTTTTTTCTCTTTCGCTCTCTCTCTCTCATGCGCTCGCACTTCTCGCTCGGCGTGCGGGCCCGGTCCTGCACGTTGGCGTCTGCACGCGAGATTGCGCGTCGCCCTCTGGGAACCTTTTTGCCCTCATCGTCGACGATGAGCTCATGCTCTAGGAGTTAGAATATAGCTTTAGAGAATTCGGCTCTGGCTCTTGCCTCTGTCATTACCTGGTTCACTTCCGGTTCACTTCCGGTCTACTTCCGGTCTACTTCCGGTTCACTTCCGGTCTACTTCCGGTCTACTTCCGGTCCTCCGGTCTACTTCCGGTCTACTTCCGGTTCACTTCCGGTCTACTTCCGGTCTACTTCCGGTTCACTTCCGGTCTACTTCCGGTTCACTTCCGGTCTACTTCCGGTTTACTTCCGGTCTACTTCCGGTTTACTTCCGGTTCACTTCCGGTTTACTTCCGGTCTACTTCCGGTTCACTTCCGGTTCACTTCCGGTTGGCACTTCCGGTTCCGGTTCCGGGTCGGGTCATCCATCCGTTTTGGCATCGATTTGGGGCACCAAGTATGGATGGTATTAGGGTTCGATATAAGTGATACAACATTGTTTTGAGCTATCTTTTCTCGCTTATCGTGTGGGCTCGGTCCTGCACGTTGGCATCGGGGAGCCATTTTTGACCTCATCGTCGACGATGAGCTTGTGCTCCAAAGATTAGAAAATAGCTTTAGAGAATTCGGCTCTGGTTCATGTGTTGGTTGGCTCTCCCTCAATACGCCTTTTTACTCTACTCACACGCACTTCGCTCTTTGATAATCAGCGAAGGAGAAGAACTTTCAATGCCAGATTGTACCTAACATTTCTATTTCGGCGCTGAGTGTGCAATTTCACTTTTCGGATCACTCTCAAAATGAGAGTGATCCAAATTCAGACGTTACACGATTGTCATGCATTCTGCGGCGCTCATGCTGCTAAAATAAAAATGACACATGAGTAAATCAGAAGTCCCAATGTCAGCAACGAATTATGCTCCCCTTTTCCAAGATATAACCCCCAAAGGGTCCCAAAATGGCCCTTTTGGGGGCAGAAGGGCTGAACTCAATTTCAAACAAATTTCAATTTCAGAATGCGGGTACACTAGAACAAACTAAAAAAACATGTGGTTCGGTGAAAAAAATATGTTCCAACCACCCATTTTCAGATACCGCCCCCAAAGGGCCCATTTTAGTCCTGATGGTCGGGGAGGATTTTCATCCCACAAATCGCATTTCTTGCACACATTTCTTCCACCCTCTTCAGCCCACCAACAACCTCGTGAATCACCAATTTCTCTCTGGGGTCAGTCGATCCATTTTGGTTATCAAAACTCAGTGTGATTGTTTGAATCAATTGCGGGTCAAAACTGGAATGTTCAAAGGTGACATCAAACCCAAAAGATTATATTTGATAAGCCCTTTCACTGAATCTGTGGATTCATTTTGGGTCCCTTTCGATGGCGTTATCTTTGAATTAATGGGGTTTTAATTTTGAAGCTTTCATTTTTGTTATAGGTCTCGGGAACCGGTATGCAAACAGAGATTTGTGGGATGAGTTTGGTTTGAGCTCTTTCGGTCCTCAAAAGGGCCATTTTGGGGACTTTTGGTGTGCCATATCTGTAAATGGGGGTTGGAAGGCATTTTTTACAGAATCTTTTGTTTTTCACTTTGATCGGATGAACCTTTGATCGGAGGGCCATTTTGGGGCCCTTTGGGGCCTTTGTCGTATCTTGGAAATTAGGGATCGGCGAGCACTTTTCGTCGCTAATTAATTATCATGCACATCGCCCTCAGAAATATCCCTATCAATTGTTCCTCCCCTTTCCTTTACACCCTGTAAATACGACAAAACCTTTTTTCCCGAGACCTGCTTCCAACAAATGCAGTACGACAAACAACTATTTTGCATTGATTTCTGATTGTGTTTGCGGGTTCCCAAAAGCAGTTACTAGTGAGAGCTGCGGGTATCAACATTTCCGGTATAATTTTCAATTTAAAAACGCCTCCATATTGCCCTACATCAGAATGAAAGTCTATTAACGGAAGCAGCTACCTATAGTATAGGCCTACCTGCGTACATCAGAACAAAAGAAACAGTGAGTGCTTTCCTCTTTGATAAGCTATTACTCAGCAGCAAAATTTCACGAAAGGTAAGAACGATTTGCTTTCCTTGTGGAAATGAAAGTTTTGCAGCGTCTATATGTTTCTTGTCACCTCGTTTTTTTCGTGTCTGTGTTGATGGTCAGTACTCAACCAGAAGGTCCGCTACATGCGGAGTCCCACAGGGTAGTGTTTTAGGCCCTCTATTATTCATTATCTATATAAATGATCTACCCAGCACACTTACTTGCAAATCCAGGCTCTTTGCCGATGATCTGGTTCTCTACGGTTCCCCAGGTGCGCACTTGCAGGACAATTTAGAAATCTTAAATTCATGGGCAAAAACTTGGAGCTTAGCCGTTAACGTTTCAAAATGTAACTGGATGTCCTTCAAAAGAAACTGCAGATGTCCTCCTCCACTTACGATTATCTACAACCTTGGGGGGAAGCCACTTGTTGAGGTCACTGAATATAAATACCTGGGAGTTTATCTGTCTTCCGATCTTTCATGGGATGCGCACATTCAATATACCCTCTTGAAAGCTAGGAAGGTTTTGGGAATTTTAATTAGAAATATCTCCCCAGTATCGCAAAAGGCAAAACTGAAAGCATATTCGACTTTAATCCTGCCAATCCTAGAGTATGCTAGCGAAGTCTGGGATCCCTTTCTTGTTTCGCATTCCAATAGTTTGGAGCGTTTACAGCGCTGTGCCGTTCGATTTATTTGTTCAGACTACCGGCGCACCTCATCAGTTTCGGCCATGATCCAACGTCTAGGAATTTCCCCCCTTTCCGAGAGACGAAAATTCAGGCGGCTAAAATTTTTACAAACCAGTTTACAGGGTAAAGTATGCACCACTCTTCCGATTTCCTTTAGAGTTAGGCCAGTGCGCCGCCGAACTGATAATGGCTATTTCATTGAACAACCAACTGTCAAGTTCAACAGGCACTTCAACAGTTTTTTCCCTCGTACTGTGAGAGATTGGAACGCACTTTTGCCTTCCTCCCCTTTTCTCCAATCCCTTCCCAGCTTTTCCCAGCCCGTTCTTGGGCAACAAACATGTCCTACGGGTGCAGTCCGACCTCATTAATTGCAACTCATCAGTGAATTTAATGGCCCATTCTGTTGTTTTCTCTCTACCGCTTCACACATGCTAGATTTTTTTTCTCTCTCTTTCTTTTGTTCCCATTCTCTGTATGAGTTAGCCTTGTTTTTAATGTTATTCGTGATTGTTTTTACTTCTGATGACGTTTAACTTAATTCGTTGAGATTTGTGAGAATAATAATAATAATAATAATATTCATGCCTCTGTATAATACACTCCTTATCAAAAGTCATCAAACAAGGAGTTCATTAGTAGCTCAGGCACCATTTGGTATCAATGGCAGCATGCGCCGCAAAACATCATGACACTCGTGTGAGGCGTGAAGTTGCACCAAGGCCTGCTGAAATTAGCATTAGATGGCCCCTGTGTTGACCAGTACTTTCAAATATCGCCTATGATCGTGGACTTTTGATAAGTTCAGTGTAGAGGGTGCCAGGGAACCTATGTGAAACAAACATTTGGTTGTTTTGAATAGCGTTTTTGATCAACAGCACAATCAATTGTGTAGCAATACGACACGACGGGCAATGGAATGACAAATCGCAAAGTATGTTTCGAATTTGGAAAGTTTGGAAGCGCCGTGCCAAAATTAACCCTTTCGTTCACGATTTTTTTTTTCTCAAATAAAAATCTCCCATCTTGGTTTTTAAGTTAAAAATGAAGCCCTAAAACAGATTTTCGGGTCCAAATAAAAAAATTTGACCCCGGGGTCAAAATATTTGACACCCTCAATTGAGGACAAAATTATCCTAAGGGTAACAAATTTTATTCTAGAGTGGGATTTTTTGCTGAATTTGACAACAAAAAGGGTCTTCAAAATGCCCTATGGCACCAGCTTGTAAACCGGAGAGATGCACTCTTTCGAGCTGTTCAATAGAGATTCATATGATACAAAAGCAGTGTGTTTAGAAAAAATCCATCGAAACGTTTTATTATTACAGACAACACTGGCTGAAATTGCGCAAAAAGCCTCAAGGACACTTGTTGAAAATCAATGAAAAAGATAAAAAAAATAATGCTCCATGGAGGTGGGATGCATCATTATTTCCTGTGAAAAGATCTGAAGCAGTTGTTTTGCTTGTTCAGGCAGAGGAAGGTGCCACACTTTTCACATGAAATTCTGCTCTTGCCACTGCAGTTGGGAAATTTGCATCTATTTGCTTCCTTCAGATCATGATGCAGGGGTAGATGGTCAATATGATCATACTGGACGTCTGACACCGGCCTCGTTGCGTATCTCAATGGGGGTCGATCGCCAGCAGAAACAGAATTTGCATCACCTGACTCGTCTGTTTCGAGGGAGCGAGGTCGGCCACGTTTCCGTGAGGAAACTTGTAGGGCAGAGAAGTCGGCCTGGATCAAAGCCTTGGCCAATGCAAAGCGGAAGTGGAGTAAGTCATGTCGTTTCTTGGCCGGGATTCCCAGAAAGTTGCAGTCGTGAATGTACTCGATCCAACTGTTGACAACGGCAAGATCAATGAAGTGGAAAATGACTCTGAGTGTCCATTTCCTAGATCTGAGGAAAATCCGATACAGTGCTATCAGAAAATCGAGCTTGTCAACTCCTCCCATGCTTGCATTGTATAGCTTTATGACCGATGGCCTGTGGACAACTTCGTGCTCCTTCTTCGTTTTGTTGTATCGACGGACAGTGTCCATGGTGCCGATTCCGTCCAGTGATGATGCTAATTGTACCAATCCACCGTCAAGCCAACGAACAACGACAATACTTCCGTCGGATGATACTGCTTCATCTGCTGATCCTCTACCCTTCGCTTTCAATAGCTTTTCAGATGTTAGAACATTTCCGACTCCCGGAATTCTGTTCAGACGGACAGTTCCCGCTGAATATATCCCTCTGGAGAGCAAAAAGCGAATCAAAGGAACCGATGTGAAATAATTATCAAAGAACAGTTTGTAATTTTGACCTTCTGGAATACGGTCCGAGAGTTGCGCCACAGTCCCGGATGACACTCCCAGTTCTTTGACAATATCGGCACTGATTTTCGTAGTAGAACCCTGGTATTCAATGAAATCATAGGCCATACCACTTTCTCCACAGAGAACAAAATTTTTTATTCCCCATGGAGAAGGCTTGTTCCTCACAAAAACCTTGAAGCTGGCTTTTCCTTTAAAGGGTATCATTTGTTCATCAACGCTGCAGTTTTCATCAAGGATCAACTCGTGACATCTGCTTTTGACGGAGTCAATAATTGGCCGGACTTTCCATAACCTATCAGTGTCGTCATGATCAGCTTCGTTGTCAACCACATGGAGATTGTTGCGAAGCTTGAAAAATCTGTTCACACCCATTGCATTGGCAATGAGGTCGATTCTTGATTCCGAAGTCCAATACATCCTTGCTCTTGGAAACGAGAGGCTCCCCATATGAATGTGGATTCCAATCAATGTCTGAAATAGAAAAAAAAATCCCTGAAAAATAAAGGCTTTGGCAATGTCCTCATTCATGACAGTGTCCTTGAGGCTTTTCTGCGTGCAACCATCTGAAAGAAAACATGTAAAGTTATGCAAGGAAGGTACAGGCAGAGAAAAACAAGACTGTCGGGTGCATGCAATCGAATGGAGTAACAATGCGGTTTTACAAAAACTCCACTCCGCAGAAATTTAAGTTTTCCATTTCTAACCTTTGTTGTAATGGGGCACATTTATTTCTTCTCGGATAACGGGAGCCACAGTCAAATGGTGAAAGCAGTGTACCCGACAGTCTTTTCTTCATTGACTGTACCTAAGTTCTTACCTGAATTTCCCTTGGTGTAGCTGTCAATTCAGATCCGGTCTGCTGCATGGCGTAAATGTTGCTCTTCTCTGCCATGGTCTGAAATATCGACGTTGGAACATATCGAAGGAAGTAAGTCGACACATCTGGAATTCCACTCAGGACGTCTGAATGGTGAGGAATTCCAGTAAATGTTGCAGAAGGTGCATCAAATTTTGCTCGTTTCCATCGGTTATCAGTTTGAGAAGGCGTCTTGCGCTGTAAATTTTGGACTGGCGGGTCGTCAGGATCTGCGTCGTCGTCCTCATCTTCACTGGACCCAGCTTCAGCATCAGCCTGAGCGGTCACATCACCAGGGTTGTACTCCTCATCCGAACTATCATCCGACATGTCTCCAAGATCCGAAAGATCGCCTTTATCTAGCAAATCCAGAATTTCATTTGCTGACATTTGATTAGTTTTCTTCCGCTTTGCGGTTGCATCTGTGGTTTGAATAAATAAAAAGAAACATGCCCATTTTTTTGTAAACAGCTGCTTTGGAACTGGTATTCTAAGAATTTGGAGATAAAACTTACCGCGGATGCTTTATCGAATTGCGCTGATTTGTAAGTATATATTGGGAGCTTTAGCACAATTGGATAAAGCATCTGCGGTCAGATGCTGCATGACATTGTGCTTCATAACATTGCATACCCGTGCGACTCAGCAGAAAACGATTCTGGGCAAGACATACCTTCATGTGAACATCACCATTTCAACGAAAAACGCAGAAAAACCACGCTTGAAAGTGCCAAATGCTGAGATTTAGGAAGCATTGTTGTGGCACCACTCTCTGCACATGTTGAGTACTTTTGTCCTCAATTGAGGCGGCAGGCATGCAGGTATCTATTGTGGGAGGTTTCGGCAGGAACCAATGAAAACACAGCAAGACCCCGTCACCAATGCCATACCACACCATTCTCTCTCCCGCTGCTTGCTCCCGGGACTTGCTCTCTCACTGCAACCCAGGAGTCAAAATGTCCTCAATTGGGACACGCGAAAAGAAGAAATTCCCCTTGGCCAAATAGATGAATGTCATGAAAAACCAAGCTTTTCATCTGAAAACAGACCCACTAATGATGATATTCATGCAAAAAATGAACAAATTCACAGAACGAGCACACCATAAACTGCAAACAAACCTGAACCGCTCGAAATAAAAGCATCAGAAACTGAAGGAGACGCCATTTTCTCTGAACAGATGCAGCCACACAAGCAACTGGCCGGCAGCTTCTTCTGGAGTCAGCAGAGACAGGGTTGACAAACATAAAAAATCGTGAACCAAATGATTCCTAAATTTCAGAATTGTAAAATCAGATGAAGTTTGGCCATGCCTCATTTGAGGACAAGGTGAACGAAAGGGTTAAGCTCAGAAAACTTGAGCTCTGGAAAACGCATTTGATCCATAGTGTTTTTGCAAGGTTGACTGAAAATCCCTGCCATACCGTAGCTTTCTTTTCGGGATGATTTTGCGTAAAAATTCGTCTGCAGATAGTGCTTTTAAAATTCTAAAAACACGGCTTCGCAGAATAATAGGTTGCGGAACTTTCATTGAAATTCAAATCGGCACAAGTGCTGCACAGAGTTTCATCACAAAATACATCGCATCTATCCAATACAAACGTTTGGGCACCCTGTGTTAAAAAACTCCTTGCCGGTTTTCATTTGTGCTAGCTTGACCCCATCTCTTCCCCACAATAAAAAAGGTGAAGAGTAGGGCCAACAGTCAGAGCTTTGTATAGTCTAAAGTCTAAACTGAAATTGCTTTAGTTTATTGGATCCGCAAATGAATGAAACGTGTTCCAACTTAATCCTTTTCGGTCGCAATTTGAAATAGGTACCCATACTCTCACTCACACTTTGCGTCGCAAAAACGGATTTATATGAAGATAGAATGCCTTGAATGGTACAGTTACTCGTACAAAGACCTGACGCTAGCAAAGGGCAGCTGCAAAAAGCTCAATTAATTTTCCCATGCCCACCATCAGTATGCGAGTCTTGAAAAGGGCAGCGGCAAGAAAATGGGGCCAAAATTCATCTATGGCGAAACAGTGTTACCCCACAGGAAAGGATAGCTGCAACGAACCAAACAGACACGAAATTTTTTTTAAATTTAGTTTAATTAAATATTTATTAAAATTAAATTCTTTAAAATATTAAAAATCTAAATTAACATATTTAAATTAAAATAAAATTTAAATTTATAAGATGAAATTTAATTTTAAATGTTTGTTTCTAACACGAATTAAATATTTTACCTCGTTGCGGATAGCATCAAAAAGAAAGAGTATACAGTTCGCCAATGATCATCAGGAACACACATGCGTCAATAGAGAATGGCTGCGGCAAATCGCCTCGCAGATTTCCCTTCTTTTTTGTGGTGTTTTTCTACGATGCCGAGAAAGAGAGCAACCTTTTTGCTATCAAGCCTACTTGTGGACGTGAAGCGCAAAGGATTAGAGTGGAAATTTAAAAAATTGGACAAGAACCTCACGGAATGCAGTGTGGAGTGTTCTGTGAGATTAATAAAGTCCCATTACGCTAACAATGAAATCATAGTTATTATGGGAAGATGCGTCCGGCGGGCGTAAATGATTTGTCATTACGAATCGGGCACTTTGCCATCTAACCCCATGTAAAACTTCCGACCCACAGAAAGAAAGAAAAAACACTCGGAATAAAGAAAATAGGTTAGGTTGGGTTAGGGTAGGTAAGGTAAGTTTGTTAGGATAGCTCAGGCAGGTTAGGTTGGGTTAAGTTAGCTTTAATTTGCTTTTTTGTTCACGCGAAAAGTCGGCCATGTCCCGATTCGTATAGACTAATAAAATACGCGTCCGGGGGTGGGCAGGCAACGCACTCAGTGTACCCTTCAGTTCAAGTGGTTTGATACAAATTGCAAAGAAGATTGAAAGGATTTGGAATTCGGGTTGGCCAAGCGGAATCACAAAGAAAAGGCCTGCCCGTACAAGAATACAGCGATCGAATTTCCTAGTTGCGATGGGCTTGGCTTAGCGGCAAATGATGAAGGAGGACTCCAAAGTAATTGTAGTTTTCTGGGAACATAAAGTTAAAATGATTCAATCGGATAAAATCGGAATATCTGGTTCGAATTCCATGACATTTAATTCCCTCGAATGTACAGTTCCCTTAATAAATAAATGCCCAGAATTTTTTTGGAATTTCAAAAAGGATTTCAGCAAATTGGATTTCGGCAAACCGACTGGAATTTTTACCTTGCCGCTGAGTGTCCCCATCCTGCAAAGGCGTCTTGAAAATCTAAACGGGCTGATGCACACTTAAAAATTGTTTCATGATTGCACCACCCACAATATCAATGCCCCAAGATGTTCCAAAAATGCGCCATTCAGAATTTTCTGCACACCCGAAATTGAAATTAATCCATAATCGTACTTCAGAACTTTTCGTGCGATTTTTAAGTATGAGGGGTGGGAAATTCTGAATTGAGGGGTATTTTGAAACACTGCATTCATGCAGAAGCCAAAAACAACAAAGCCTGTTTGAAGAACAAACGACGAGACCCCCTTTCCAACTAGAAGCAAGGAGCAACTATCCGGTAAGGATTGTATCATTGATGACACTCAACAGTTAGGCTCCATACTCAATCCGTATTTGACACCATGTCTATTGTGACCCGGGACGCCTATTTAAGTAATTCATACCGTTTTGGGCACTTTTCATCTAACCATACGTTAAAGTCCCGACCCTGTAACAACGGGAAAATACCTATGTTTGAAACAATCAGGTTGGGTTAGATAGGTCAGGTTGTGCTTGATCAGCGCCCAAATTAGCAGGCATTTTCAAAAAATGCACCGCACAGATATGCAGAAAATTGCAAAAAATATCGATGATGCCTTTTTCCACCAATACACAGTTGCTTCGCATGCATAGGTACGTATACACGGTCTTCAGTAATTGACGGCCATAGGAGATTTTTGTCGGAATTTTAAAAAACGGGGCTAGGTAATTCCTCATCTGGCATGCGCTGCAAAAAGCATTCCTTCGTGAAATGCGTTTTGCGGCGCATGCGAGATGGAGAATTACATTGCCCCGTGCTTTAAAATTCTGACAAAAACCTCCTATGGCCCGTCAATTACTGAACACTCCGTATGTCAAGAATCTTTGGACGGACCCAAAGCGAAGGATTACAGCCAACTTATACAATGTGCTCGGAAAGAAACTTTACAGATCTGCAGGCTCTGTGTTCATGCAATTTCTTTGTTTCAGATATTTTGGGGTAACAGGTTATTGGATACCTTTTCAGGCTAATTTATCACAAATAGTGTTGAATGTTTATTTTTTGGAGATAACCAAACAAAACCAGAAAAACCAGAAAATAGGCCCAGACGAGCAACGGCCGATAGCATCGTCGCCTGGCATCGTGTCGACGGTGAACATGCGTTAGACTGCTATTTGCAATTTGATGAGAACATATTCTTGCTGATATTGGAAAGGCGGAAAATGAGCCATGATGAGAAGGAAATCACAGGCAAAACAAATAAATTACGTGAACGCTGCATGCGTTTGTAGAACAAGGTCATCTGTGTCGTCACTTTCTGAACACCTTGTATCGAGAGGCAGAGGACCGAAGGTTATTTGAATGTTCGAAAAGCTGTTTGAAATTCGCAAAATGATGCGAATAGAAAAAAGAACTTCGCAGCATATCTTTGGAAATTATTTTTTACAGAACTTAAAATCGGCTTAGAATCATTTAAACCCTTCTGCGCAGCTTATAGCAATGTCCAGGTATAGTTTCCTTTCACGTAGAGATACTCGTAAATCAAGCGCGCAAAAGCCACATGGACTTTGGGAGGGACGAGGGACCATCGAACAGCAAGGGTGACGTGTTGGCGCCCGACGATGCGTTGCGCGCAGCGCAACGCCGGGGGAGGGGTTCTTCCGAAGGGGAAGAAATTTTGAAAAAATGGAACCTCAAGTGGTGTTCAGAATGCTCAATTTTTCAAAAAAGAGCAAATTTTCAGGCGCTCCCGGTAAAAATTTGAAATTCAACAAAATTATTGGGGGGGACGAATTCCCTTGGAAGAATATTGGGGGGGACGTGTCCCCCCGTCCCCCCGGCTTTTGCGCCCTTGTCGTAAATGGAGTTTGAGTTTATTGTTTCAAAATACCTATTTTGTTATCCGTATTTCAAAAGCTTAGGGCGTCTTTCGCGGGTTATCGATTCTTGATAATTTCGTGCTGAATTCAACAATTATCGTATGCGCAGGAAAATTTATTCTGACCCATATTTTCTGCCATTTTGTTCAGTGAGGAAACAGCAAGCCATTGGACATTATTTTGCAGCGTTTTACACCCCGTTTGTAACCGATTATTGATGGAAGAAGTTGAGGTTTTGACTTCCACTGCTCTCTTGAACTTCCATCTTTGACCTCCTAAGTTCTTCACTGCTCGTTGGCCATGTTGCCGAAACAGGGTTTGTGGTCCCATTAAGGCCCCGGCTGTGCCAATTTTAATGGAAATCTCAATGGCAATCACTGATTGAACAAAAACAAAAACAACACCATTCCAGACAGAAGTAACAACGCCTTACATGAATGAATGCCCATATTTTTCCCGTTTTTCAATGGATTTTCCCTGTTTTCATCAATCGACAAACTTTTTATCCTGCGCAGTTTTTGTCTTTGTCTTTGTTCGCGGAAAACAAGACCATCTGGCATTTGAATAAATTATTATTTCCAACTTTCGCTTTTTTCCTGCTCCGGAAAGTGAGAAAAATTTGGCAGCCATAGTTTTTAAAACTATATAGAAACCGCGTTGCAAATTTCCGCAAGGATGGGTCTAGCTAAAGGGTCTCCTTCGCATCCTCGGTTTTTGTTAAAGTTTGGTTTCTGCTGAGATCCTTATTCCGACTTGCTCAGCCAAGTATAAAACAAAGCGATGGACTACAGCGAAGGGCGAAGGAGCTAGCCCAAAATGAGAAAAGGAGAGGAGAACTCTGAGAAAGTGGATCCGCAGAGGGCGACACATAGGACAGGAGAAGATTTATGCACGGGTATCTCCGTTGTTTTAATTTTTCATTCCATCGAAAATGCCGGGAAAAATAAGCGCGTTGTGTCATACAGGAAGGAAACGGGAAAAAATTAAGGAAAAAGTGGTGTCTATAAATTTTTAATTATTTTTGAACTTTATTTTTTGTTGTTTTATTTTTCCGTGTTGATGGATCTTTTGAGTGCTTTTGGTAAACAAAATTGGGTGAAACAAAAGTGGAGCATCCTGCATCTGTGCACTGGGATCTGGTGTGCATGATTTGCGGTTGTTTTTCCTGATATTTCTGTTCACTCAACACTACCTTCTCTGCCCGCAGTACTTCTGTGGTTTCTAGTCAAGTTTCGGACTTTATAAGAGTGCCTACCGACACCACACTCTTTTCTTCTGCAATATGAAACCTTTTGTGTCATCTGACGATATACAAGGAGGGAATAAAGATGAATTCAGGATGCTGAGGCGTTTCAAGAGGGCTATAAAGCTCCTTCCCGAAATCTTTGCAGGTTTTTGGTCATTTTGACATTTCTCACATCGGTGCACTAATTTTTTTATGAGAACAGTGAGAGCAGTTCTGTTGTGTTTTGTGATCAAACACAACTTTTAAACAACGGAATTTAAACTTGGAAAATAAAAAAAAAACAGTCAAAAGTACTCTCTCTGGGTATACAGATATACTCGTATTTGGATGTTATGTGGACGACTGATTTCCAAGCCACACTTCCTCTTTGAATACATTCCTATTTGCCCACGTGCAGCGCGCAATAATATCGAAATATTGGCCCAAAATCGACCTGCTATTCCTAATTTCGTACTTCTTACTTAAGAGCCAGTCTAAGAACCGCCGTTTTACGTTTTACAAGGGACGTTTTACCTCTTTGGTGTCAGGGACTGCCCCCTCAGCTGCATGTCTACTGAGCTGCTCCCAGTTTCCTCCTAAAAAGCCACCCAAAAAATATTTCTGAAGAGGCGGGTTCTCTCAGGACGTCGGCAAACTCCTGTTTCTGGATTATTTTTAAATTGTACGCCGCAAATACATTTCCTCCAATTATAAGGATGAAATTGGTATTTTTTTAAATTGTAACATTTGAAAGTCGACTGAAATTTACAGCTGAACTTCTTGATACAGTGTCATCATTGCCCAAATATGATGGCCAAGGGACGGGTGCGGCATGAACTTCGACGGTTAAACGAGCGCAAAAGAGAAATTGGTGGCCAAGGCCGCTCGTTTTATAATTGGTGATTATAGGCAAAGAAGCAGTATGAGTGACATGATAAAAAAAGCTTGGTTGGAAATCACTTTCGGAAAGGTGAAAGACAGCCCGTCTTATTTGCCTCTTTCAAGTCCTCGGAAATGTCGGGGTTGGGGAAGCATGCTAAAGCTATTTGACTTGCCGTCATTTTATTCCTAGAGACCATGTTTACAAACTTCGGCATTGGGGTTTCAAGAAGGATGTCGGCAAGTTCTCATTCCTTGGCAGGACCATTAATGAATGGAATTCCTTGCCTGCAGAAACATTTCATCTTCCACTGAGCATTCCTATTCTGCAGAGACGGCTGCGGGAAATTCCTCCAACGGGGTGGTGGACGTTTAGTGTTGTTGTTCGGTACATTTCTTCCATCTTCTTTTGGTAAGACAATCACAATTTGATTATTTGATTCATTCCTATGTTCTGTATTGCTTCTCTGCCACCGAAGTGTATTTCCTTGTTTCTGCGTTTTCTTTGTGTTTATTCGTGTTGCTGTCTGTATACGTATTCGATAGGAGGAAACTCCAAAGAAAAACGATTTGATTAATTGATTGAATGATTGAGTATGGAGTAAGCTAGAAGTGGTGTGTAGAGTAAGAGGAGTGTAGACTAAAAGAGTGTTCCTTCAACTCCTTGCTAGCGCTATAGGTGTGCTATAGATTTCTCAGGTGGCGTGCACCTGTCTTCAAATTACCTCGTTTAGGTCCCCTTGTCGTTGCAAGGGTTTGGCGGAA
>JASGXE010006481.1:0-26444 GCA_030068105.1 Sinentomon sp. SZTP_YWyxl
CCGGAATGTGTGTAACAATTCGAATTGGTCTAAAATTTTAATTAAGTGATTCCTATGAATTAAGATCCCGTTCAAAAATTCGGTGCTGTTGGTACCGTTGTCAACCACTTATATCGTTCTGGGAATGGTACAATACCGGTTCGCATTTTTAGCGGCTTCAGAAGCGACAACTTTGAAGTATTCTGAACAGGGTACAGGGTGAACCAAATATTGTCGAAAAACGGACATGTCATTTTCAACATTTCGGTGAAATACAAGCTCGATATTTTTGATTCCACAAGAGCGCTGGAACCAAAATGATCCTGTCATTATACCTGCAGTGAGAAGAAAATGAATGGCTTTTTGTGTTCCGATGAGTTCTGGGGGTGCTCCCCGAAAAAAAAAACATGGGACCACACTGTAAAATTCATGAAAACCTACATTTGAACATAAGGATGCAACTATAGTCTTCAGTGCAGTTACCGTGAGTTTTGGCTCCCCCTGTACATCCAGCACAACCAATGCATATTGGTAAGATTAGAGCTCCTACCCATTTTGCATGCACTCTGTAGTTTCAAAACATGAGTGTTAATTTGATGAGATGCTCCGACGAGGAACCAGTTATTTGAATTGGTTGCAATGTGATAGCTATTGGTGGCACCTTCGGGAGATGCGACAGAAAGCATATCATCAGAATGTGTCCAAAGACGGGTTGTTAAAGAGACCGACCGAGAGTGTATCTCAGACTTAAGGTGGCAAAGAACAAGTTGCCGAGCCCAAGAAGAAACAAATGCCCCATACTTAAGCAACTTAAGCAGTGGAGCACATTCTGTGGATGGGGGGAGGAAGGGGGTGGGGCCAGATACATCTCCTCCGAAGATATACGAAAATGAGCAAAAATATTTTTTTTATATTTTAATTTCTCCTGGCATAAACGTTGGCCATCTTTGTGTCAGTGACGTATTAAGTCTTCCGCAAAGAGGGGTTGGTAATATCTGCCCAGAAACTGGGCCTGGGAGACCCATGGCAGGGGTCTTAGGGACTCGTGTGCCCCATAGGTGGACGAAATGTTGAAATTTTGGGACAAAATTGTCCAATTTTTGCGCCTTTTCACTGCAGTGATGGGGGGTCGCCCCTCTGGGCCCTGACCTGAAAGATTTTGACCTCCCTTGTAAAAGGTGATCTTTAATGTCTGATATTTTCGGAGTTTCCCCCTTTCAATAAAGGGCGTTCGGTGAAAATGGAAACGAAAAAGACTGCTAGCAAGTGGCCGTGCCCATTGAAGAGACGTAGCTCTGCTTTTGAACACCTGCGGTGCGATTCGATTCCGATAATCAGCAAGCAATATCTGGAGAGTTTAAAAAAAAGCTATCGGCGTTCCGTCTATGTGTGTATGACTCGTCAATTCTAAACATCCATTGCAACTTTGGCAATTCAATCGCAACAGGGTGGGCCGGTTGTTTGTGTTGTTGCCGGAGGGGGATAATTTGCCAACCTCATCTCATGGATTTAAACAAACATTTCAAATTAGACCTTCGAAAGGTTTACCCCTACCAAATCTACAGTGGTGCTTCTTTCTCACAGAGTGAAATGAACAGTGTTGAACACAAAGACAAAATTTCAACACTCAGTGTTTCTGTTGAAACACATAAACGCGACGTTTCTGTTGAAACGCAAAATCTGTCAGGCGAACTTGCCATGGCCTGATGTCGTGTTTAAGTCGAAGTTATGGCTGCTGAACCATACCCAATTGCAGGCAGCACAATCCGAAAACACCCTGTCGTTGAGATACAGGCAATTGCTCGTCAGACTTTTGCTATTCCCATTGAAAACAGTAAAAAACAATTTTTCTTTTCTTGTGCTGAACAACATTGAAAAAAAAAATATCCCGACATTTGCGTTTGTTTTCGACCGTCCCCGACGCCAGCCTGACCTAAAAATAGGTAAAAATAGGTGCGATTATCGCTTCCATTTTCGCCGAACACCCTTTTTGTGCAGACACCTGTTCAGCGCTACAATGAGCCACAGAACAGCAAAACTAACTTATGGAATCTGCAGCATTGATTTTTGGCAATTTTTCGTGCAATGACTCATATTTGCAAAAATTGTGACCGTTCAGATTTTAGTAAAAAAATCCATGCTGTGGAAATAAAAGATCCTCTTTAACAAGCGGGGTTAAAATCTGACACCTGTAGAAAGCTTTGTAGCACTTTAATTTCTACCGTCTGCATAAGACTGAAAAGAAAGAAAAAAAAGTTTCGGAGGCAACAGTTAAATGGGAAAAACACATGTATGAGTAATCTTTTTCCGCAGCTACTATAGGGCAGTCTCAAGAGGTCTTCCACAGAAAGAGATCTTTTGAAGAGATCTTCTGAAGAGATCTTCCACAGAAGGGGGCCAGCCAGCCTTCTCTTTTGAACGTGAGGAAGGTGGACTGAAGCACTTTGTGCATTTGTGCAAAAAATATGATGAAAACAATCGCGGAAAAGAAAAGAAAATAAAAAAGAAAAACCAGATGAAAAGAGACCCGCTCCCATGCATGTGATGTGAAAAGAATTGGAGACCTATTTTCGAACCCATGCACACAGAGGCCCGAAGAGATGAATGGATTTCGGCAGAGGTACCGTTTGTGCGACGGCCCGACGCGAGGCGACGCGAAGGGCCCGAGAGAGCACCGAGCAACAAAGGCACAAGTTCAAGGTGGATCAGCAGTTTGTTGAACTCACGGACCGGAAAGAACGGGACGCGGCCAACGAGACGCGGCTCGTTTTTTGTTCGGCCCATGTACAGTGCAAAAATATTTCTGTTGGCGAAAAATGGATTCGGAGAAAGAAAAATAGAATTCTGTCCGGACCCAGGACACTGGATGACACTGGAGAGGAAAGTTCGAATGCTTGGGTTGGTCGGGCTGGGAATGTTGGGTTGGGCTTTGGGCCAGGTTACGTTGGGTTAGACTGGCTGAGTTAATTGCGACAAATTTGGAGCTTTTGCAATTTCAAGCTACACCAGACTTCTTCGATTTAGCCTCGTGTTGTGGGGTAGGAACTTTCATTTCTATGCCTGAGATTTAAGAATCAAAAACCCCACTTTTGCAGTCAAGCGAGCATGATTTTTTGGCTTTACATCTCCTGCACACAAATCCGCAAGAAGGAAAAGTAATTGTTCATCACTGTACACCATCGTCTGCAGGAGTACCGCAGGTGAGCATCTTGGGTCCCTCCAGTCTGCATCAACTGGTCCGCGCACCTGCAGCCGTAGAGCGCATTCAAAAGAAAGACGGAGGTATTGAAAAGGTATGCGCACTTGTCGCGCTTCAAAATATGCTCAATAGAATTGGGTCAATTGGCAATTCCCTCTGGCTGAAAGCGTAGCCAGCCAGCGCCCTCCACACTCCACACTCCCACACCTGTCCATGGCACACACATACCGGTCACATTTTTTCAACCAGTGCGTACAATTGGTTTCCGAAGTGAACAGGAACGGGAGACGCTTGCTGGCCTCGACCTCGAGTCTGAATTTTAGTTCCTGATCGCTCGCTCAGTGCACCACAAGATCCGAGTCTCCTACCAAGGACAAACACGCGACCTTCTGAGTTCGAGTGATTCCGAATGGTTGTTAGTGACAGATCAGTCCAGCAGTGACACCCTTCGGCGTCCAAAGGTTCTAACCGAAGGTTCTGCCAAAGAAAACTCTGCTGAGGAAGGCCAGTTTTTCACTCGATCACGTCTAAGCAAGAAGCGGAGCAGGACAAAGGAAAAGGTAAAAACAATTAGCGGATTTGGTAAAAACAGCTGATATTTCTGCGGACGGTAGAAACATCAAAATAAATATGATAAAAACAGCGGATATATCGGCGGATGTGGAAAAAACATCGAAAATGGTAAAAACCGCTGATATTTCTGCGGATGGTAAAAACATCGAACGCGAAAAAAAAACAGCTGATAATTTTGCGGACGGTAAAAACATCAAATATGGTAAAAACAGCGGATATTCATGATGCGAATATGGTAAAAACATCAATGGTATAAAAACAGCGGATACTCATGCGGATATGGTAAAAACAGCGAATATTTCTGCGTAGACTGGAATCATATCTTCATTTGGTTTGGTGTCATTCTTGTGCAACAAGCTTTTGAAATACACGGCGTCGTTGTGGAATGACGTTGGGGGCCATTTGGAATACCAATTGGAATATTCGAATTGCACATCCACATTTAGAACACGGTTTCCTACATCATGTCTTGATACAAATCACAACAGCAAAGTGAACTAACTGGTCGTTGTGAACACAAAAGTGGTAGCAATCATAGAGAATAAAACGAATTCAAAGAATTCATTGAAACCGCGTCAAAATTGACAGACGAGGCCTCCATGTGCGGACAGGCTGAGGTCAAACCAGCGATGATTGAGGAAGGATTTCACAGGCACAAAATATGAGTCATCCTATCAGCGGTATCCTGGAGGATGATTGGAGAGTTACGCAGAAGACTGTTCCAATTTGCTATTACCTGAGAGAAAAGGAATTACGACAAACATTGCGTTTCGCAAGTGGAATATTTACCGGTTCGCAGACTTTGAACTTAATTTTATGGAGTAATAAGAGGGCATGGGATACTCAACTTTGCCAACCATCTACACTCGCATCGCGAAAATAATTAAGCCAATGCGCACGATACCTACCAGTCAAGGTTTGAAGATCTGCAATGAAGTGAATAGCAGAAACGCTTGTGAACCAATCGTTATGCATGTTATGATCCTGGCAGACCGGCGCTGAACATCCTCAATTGCCTGAATGTCTGTAGAATAACTTTCGTGGCGTTCCACACAGCACAGGCATATTCAATCAGGATCGGCAAAAACATGAAAACAACAGTGCCGGATGCCGTTTTATCACCGCATTTTTTAGGTGTCCAGCTGCAGAGTTGCTTGTAAGCAAAATGTCCAGACACGTTTCCAAAACCAAGAAAACTGTCTTTTGTGGAGCATTTTTATTGACCGAACACTGAAAAGAAGTTTTGAAGAAAATTGGAAACAAAATGTGACTGTTCAAAATTGGTTAAATTGGACATCCCTGCATGTGTCTTACACCCTGAGATGCGGTAGTTGGCGATTCTGAGATGCATTGGATGAGGTGGCGACGATTCTAAGATGCAGTGGATGTGGAGGCAGTCAAGCGTTTGGAACTGCGTCACCCATAATCTACCCTAAACCTAATCAAAGTCAATCTATAATGGACAGAAATTTTAAAAACTCTTGATTGCACGTGGCGAAGTATGGTAGTGGCAGAAATAATGTACCCACACCAGAAGTCTACATGCGGTTTTCCATTTAACTGTTTCCTCCGAAACGTTTTTTCTTGCTTTTTACTCTTTCCCTGTACTCGTATATAGGTATGCAGGTAGTAGAAATTAAAGCACCAGATTTCAACAGAGCTTTCTGAAGCTGTCAGATTTCGGCTTAGTTGCAAAAGAAGATCTTTAATTTCTGCAGCATGGATTGTTTTGCTGAAATCGGAATAGTCGCAATTTTTATATGTATGAGTGCATTAATTCCGCCGCCACTATACAACAAAGGCATTTACCCAACTGTTGTTGTTGTGGGAAATGTGAATATGAAGATGATTTCCTGGTGGAATTCTCTCGCATGAACAAAAGAAAACAAAAAAAAAAAGTTATCTTGGTGGCCCTAAAGTATTCGAAAGGTATTTAACGCGAGTCGAAATTAGACAAAACGGGAGATTCGAGTCACCATCTGAGCATACGTTACCATTTTCATGAATTGGTCTTGTCGTCGGAAACAGAGCAAAGTGGACAATTTTCGAAAAAGGTCCAAAAATGGGGCATCCCATTCAGATTTGTTTTGCGAAGTGCGACTGAGGAGAAATGGGTCAACGAACGATGCTCTGTGCTGCGTCTACATAATTTCATGACTTAAAATGCCTCTGCAGCCAAATAATGCCAGAAAGCATAATTTGGAGAATGTGTGGTCTGCAGTTTTTAACGAGCGGCCATCCCAAAAAGTGACAATATTTTAACCAAAAATGATCGGTACCATCAGTGTTTCCCTGCCGAGTCACAATTGTGTTTTTCTTTTTTGTCATTTTCGGTCGAAATTTTTGTTGTAATTTTTCGTCTTTCCTTTCTCCATTTCAAATAGCTTCCTCCAAAGCTACATCCGAAAGTAATTGACAACGACAGTTTGTGTAAAAGTGGCGGCGGAATTAATGTACCATAACATGTAAAAAATTGCGACTGTTATGATTTTGGCAAAAATATCCACGCTGCAGATATTAAAGACCCTCTTTGAAAAGCGAGGTCAAATCTGCTTGCATAGAACATAAAGAAAGAAAAGGTTTGGGAGGCGACAGTTAAATGGGAAAAACACATATATTTGGGTACATTAAATCCGCTGCCACTCATGTGGATCTGTACCTATCTGCTTTTCCAATCTGCCCGCATATATAGAATAAAAAGAAAGAAGAAAACGTTTCGGAGGCAACGGTTAAATGGGAAAAACACATATATGGGTACATAAAATCCGCTGCCACTCTACCTATGGATCTGTACCTATCTGCAATACAAATCTGCCCGCATAGAATAAAAAGAAAGCAAAAAAAGTTTCGGAGGCAACAGTTAAATGGGAAAACATATGTAGGGTACATTAATTCCGCTGCCACTATACCTATGAATCTGCACCAATCTGGTCTTCTTGTCTCCCGCATAGAATAAAAAGAAAGAAAAAAAATCACGCACTCGTAAGTAATTTTTTTTTTATAAAAGATATAAACTGGCATCTTGCGCCTAACTAAAATCAAATCATCTCAAAACGCATTGCTCCAAATTATGCGTTTTGCCTACCATTTCCACCTAAGGCGTTACGAAAAATTTTTGGATTGTGTCAACGCTTCCAGTGTGTTTGACATGCTTACAATTTGCTTGCATTGTTGCCATAACAGCGCAGTTCAAAATTGCAACCAATACGATGTGGATCGTTTTCCGACTTTTGGGCGACTAGTTTCCCACTAGGTTTCTAGGTATAGATAGATTTCCACAGTGATCAATGACATTGAAGAACCACAGTGGTAATGCACCTTTAATACAGGGTATCAATTCGTTATCAATCAGCACAGGCGAATCCAGCGAGGGAGGTCGAAGGTGGCGACCGTTCCCTTCCCCAACCTCGATCTCCCAATGTAATTGCGACCAAATAACCAAATATTATGAAAACCAAATTTTTTAGACCAAATATTATGAGACCAAACATTAATTGTTTGCCATTTTTTGTGGACAAACAATTTTACGCCAATTTAACAAATGAACTCCGAAATTGTCAAATGTTCTCGACCTCTGGGGTTCGGAGTTCCCCCAACCCCCATCGAAGGCGCATCTACCCCCTGCAGCACAGTTGGGGCTCTTGCCAAGACCCCAGGAGAGGGAGAGAGGACATCCAAGGAGAGTCCTCCAATCGCGGGAGCTTGAATCCGCTACAGCCAATCTGGTGCATCTGCGCAGTGGCTTTTCATGCAGTGAGCACCTAATGATGTCCGTTCTATGACCCAAAAGTGTTCAAAAACTTCCTGAGCAAAAACTAGTCCTCAAAAGTGGCTAAAATATGCAATAGCCACTCCGGAGCAGTGGAGCAAGTTGAAACTCACACGCTAATATCAGGAGTACCACAAAAACTGACCGCTGGCGATTGACCAGACACCAGTCTGTGTGTCAATGCAATTTTATGTCATTATTGGGCCATTCGCTGATGATGTATCTATGGTAACAGGTCCTGCGAGCGGTCCCGACCTATTCATCACAACATTCCTGCTGCTATTCCTGTCTCTCACCTGCCAAAATGATTCTACATTTCCAGCCAAAATTCTTCGAATGTAGTTCATTATTGTAACTCAGGTGCCTTTGGAATTGATGGCAACATGCACAGAAAAACGTATGACAATCGTGCATCGCGTGAAAGTGTCATGGAGCCCTGTTGAAACTGGACAGCCTCTGACGTTCACATTTTTCCGCCTGACCCAAGATGAATCAGCTGACCTTCAGAATTTTTTCTTGCGGTCGATGAATTTCGGCGGACATTGTAGATGGTCCATGCGGTCAAATTAGGGTGCCGGTTCGTCTTCAGAAGAAGTGCTGCACAGTCCTTATTATGCAATAAAAAGCAGAGTCCCTGTCCTGAACCTCTTTTTACATAGCATCCTGAATTGGTCATTAATTTTAGAACAAATTAAAAAAAAATGCAAAAAAGTGTAGCATGTTCAGATGCATTGCCAATTAAACTGCAAAACGGTTAATTACTGTAAAAAATATGGGTCAAAATTCCACTATGCTTGACGGACCGGTAACATCAAGAATCGATGAAATTCAACATGTCATTCAACAGGTTTTCTCATCGTAAGCATGACACATCGTTGAAATGTCATCGACTGTGTTGAATTTGCAATCCCGGTGTGTTGTTTTCTCCCACACTCTGCAGATCAAATCACCATTATCCCGAGTCCATGGGACCGTTTGACTTGTCAAGATATGGCAAAAAGATTAATTGACCAAGCGACCGCAAGGGACCAAGGCCGTCACCTCGGCCTTCAAGATCCAAAAAAGGAGCCAAGATCCAGTTAAATGTTGACTGAAAGCATGTTCTGCTAACATTCTTGATCCACTTCGCTCACCGAACATGTCTCAGCTGTTTTCGTTGACCGTTGGTTGCTGTTCTGACATAACGGGCTCATGGCCAATGTCATGTCAGCAGAATCCCCTGACATGTTCGCAAAAAGTGGGGAATCTTGATTTGTGTTTTGGAGTTTGTTACGTTTGGCAAACAAACGACGGATTCAATGTCATCAACTGTTCGCAAAAAGTAGTGAATCTAACTGTGACAGAAAGGAGCACTCGACCGGCAACTGTCACAAAAGGATATCCGATAAATCCAAAGAGCAACGTCGTTCATGCAAAATGCTAATTAGCCAATTACTGCATTCCAATGACATTGTGCTCACGCGAATTGTATTGGCGATTAACGGATGTATGAGCCAATCGTGAAACGGGAGTTTCAACAAATCAATGGAAAATCTATTATCAAACAATCATCAACGCTGATTGGTAATTAATCGGCATTTTTGCCTTGCGGTGCACGTGATTCCTCTCTCGCACAGTTTGGGTGCTTGGCTTGCAAACTTCTTCCTCAAGAAGTTTGCATGGAGTAATAATCACGAAATCCAGATGGAGTCGGCTAATGCCTGAATGCCTGGATTTATTTGAAAATGATTGAATGTTTTCTGGCGAATTTACGAGTGATCGTCGAATTCACTGAAATTGATGAGCCACTGATTGAAAAGAAGTGCGGATCGCTTGCACATCCTTGAGACGACCTCCTTTGAACGTGTCCACGGATTAAGCGTTTTCGAAATCCGACACTTTCCTATGAAAATGCTCGAATTTGTTGAAATATTGAATGACATTTGTTGGAGTCTTATTGAAACCCGCGTTTTTGTAAGAAGCTCTGCTATTTACGAATAGGTATTGGCGCCCTTGGAATTCCACTGCGCCTCTTGACAACTTTTTGGCAGACGAATTCGTCTTGTCAACATATGGTATTGGGGCGTATAAGACATATTGGGGGTATACGTAACTTATGGTATTCGGGGGTATTGAGGGGTAACATACGGTATTGGGGTGCATCTCGCTTGGAGGTCATCGAAGTCAAATTTTTGTGATCTTGCCGCACTTTTTTTGGTTTTTCCTTTCAGTTCAGTCACTCTTTTTTATAGTGTATGCATTGAGCGCTATAATTATGACAAGCGCGAATTTGAAAAATGCTAAACATGAAAAATACGAAGATCGAGAAGTCACGCTATCATGCGCCACAGGCCCTTAAGCAAAAAAAAAAAAAGGCCATAAAATTTCAACATGGATTGTTGCAGTTCAAGTGTTGGCAGAAACGTCATGCATTTTTGGCCCAATCTCCATTGATCATACATGGCGCCTGAGCTCCTTCTGGACTAACACGTTCGAACAGTTTTGACTGGCCCTGTATAGACTTCGAACTTTTGGCAAGAAATGTCAATTCCTGCAGCATGTTGTTGTTTTTGGAAAGGTTGCCTTTCCTTTCCGCATGCATGCATGCATGCATATGGCGCCGGAGTTGCATTTTTGATAAAAAATAATTTGAATAGTTATCGCATGCGGTGTTGTTTTGGGTGTGTTATGTCTTCACGATTAGAAATCGCTACGTCGCCTTTGCAAATACAGGAAGCTCAATGATGACTGGCAAATGCGGTATGGATGACCTGAGCAAGCTGAGGCTTTTTTCACTAATCCACGCTGTATTTGAAAAAAAAACAAAGTATAGTGGCGGCGAAATTACCATACATGCAAAATTGCGATTTTTCAGATTTTTGCAAAAACTCCATGCTGCAGATATTGAAGTTCCTAAGAAGAAAAAGTTCCATGAGAATAAAAAGAAATATGAAGAGTTTCGGAGGCAACGGTTAAACGGGAAAAACACATGCATGGGTACATTAATTCTGTCGCCACTCACATAAAAACAATGTACACACAATGTATTTGGCTAACACAGTGGTTTTTCGAGAACAAATACACAAACAATGTATTTGGCTAACACAGTGGTTTTTCGAGAAAATTTCATCTCGCACCGATTTTTATCCAAAGTACAGACTAGGTCTACGAAATAAGTGACACAAAGCCTGCTATGGCCAGGTTTTGTTGGGCCTCCCTGTCTGCGACAACAGATGAGAGTCCTTTTTTGAAAGTTTAATGATTCTTCCACAGAGGACAATAATACTCAACCAAAGTGAAGGAAAACAAACATGAATAATGGCAAAAAATGGACGAAAAATGGCAAAAAAGAAAACAATATCAAAATCTAAAGAAAGCCAACAAGAGCAGAATTCAGCGGAATTCAACTCAAAATTCAACGCCGTCCGACAGGAGGAGCGCCAAAAACGTGAAGAATTAACTGCTTATACACTGTAAACTTGAGGTTCCGGTATGGAACAGCTTGGGATGCACCCTTTTAACATTTGGGCTCAGATGGGAGTGTTCTTTGCGGAACATTGTTTTAAAGACGCAGTGTGTTTTTGGAACACCATTTTCCTGACACAGATTTAGAACACATAAGCGAATTTGGAAAGCAGATTTGGAAGCAGATTTGGAACAGATTTGAAAGCAGATTTGAAATTTGGAAAGCAGATTTGGAAGCAGATTTGAAAACAGATTTGAAAACAGATTTGAAAGCAGATTTGCAACACTCCATGTGTTCCAAATCACTCGTGTGTTCCAAATGTGACAGGAAAATGGTGTTCCGCGAACACACTACGTGTTCCAAACAATGTTCCGCAAAGAACACTCCCATCTATTTAAATATAAGCCCATGTTAAAATAAGGTGTTCCCAAGGTGTTCCATGCCGAAACCTCAAGTTTAGAGTGTATAAGCGGTTATAAAGTAAATGGGTCTTGTTCGAACAATGGAACGATCTCATTGAGTCGTCTGCTCTGAAGCATCCGCTTTTTTCGTTTTTTTTTTCGTTCCGAAAATCGTCCGTCGTTTCCGTTCGTCAGCCATGCGCTGCATGCAATCATCACCGCACGCTTTCTGGGCCAACTGCGCGAGCTTTCTGAGCCGCTCAGCGATGGATGCGAAAGACAGGCAGGACAGGACCAGAGGAGCCAATGTGGGCCACGGGAGCATGACAAATGCGAAAAGAGAAATGCCTGCGTGGCGACGAACGACCCGCAATGATTACCATGCCTCCATTTTCCTTTGGCATTTATCCGGTGATTTTGTCATCTTTGGAGCACTTCTCCTGGAAGGTGTGTGAATCTTTTCCGCTCATCCATTTTTGTCTGTTTCAGGAGCAGAGCCAGGCAAATTCAGGGTGCCAATGGGCGTGTTTACATTGCCTATCCGACTGCAACGATTGCAAATAGATTGGACGCGATTTACCATTCTTGCGCAGCCGCTCGGTTTTTTTTGTGAAGTCAGCGACACATCTGAAATGAGTCAGACCAGCATCATTCGTGAGCAAACCTGCCAAAAGTGTGATCTACATCCGAAAAATTTTGCCCGAAGCAGGGCTCGAACCCGGGACCTCTCAAACTGCGCTCTGCAAACAAATTGCGAAACCTTTGTTCACACTGTTTGAAGGACATGTGTCCGCCTGAGATGAGGCGGTGCCTCCGAGAATAACCAAAAAATGGGTTGGAGACACATACTTTGTTGTGATTTTCTCGGAGGGAGGCACCGGATGAGACCGGTTTGCCACCTTGAGGTTGCATCTCGGACAAGAGAGCCCACCGTGTTGTCCTGAGTCCTGACAATACCTTCCTTTTACCCCATTTAATTCCACTTTTACGGTCGCAATCGGACTCCAGTTCGCACCAAATGGATATTGACAGACATCCACGCCACAATCGAAAGGCAAATCTCAAGTTTTCTGCGATGATATTCAAGCTATGGAGTAGCCATTCTCCACATTCCATTCAACCGGACCCTGGTTAATATTTCAGGTTATAGGTGGATGTGAAGAAGCAGTATGACAAAGCGTGATAGACGGACCCCAAACAGTAGGTTGAAACAAGCAGTACGCAGTGGGTATTTGGTTAGGTTAGGTTGGGTTGCCACTGATGAAGAAAAAAGGCGAATCGTCGATCGCGTCCCGGCCGCGTGTTTGATCAATCTGCATACGAATCGGGCAATTTTCCATCTAACCCCATGTTATACTTCCGACCCACAGAAAGTGAGAAAAAACACTCGGAATAAAGAGAATAGGTTAGGTTGGGATGGGGTAAGTTATGCAGGTCAGATTAGGATATAGGTTAGGCAGGTTAGGTTGGGTTAATAAAATACGCGTCCCGCGTGTTGGTCACACCAAATACGTGTGGCTGCTCATTGCAGAGTTTTACCTGTTAACCCAAACCTCCCAAATCACTATCTTCTCTGTAATTTCAGAATTCTCGGAAAGGTTGAAAACAAGAATCAGTAACGACGATGAACAGACAACAGATTCTCTCCTCAGGCTTGGTTGCCCTGATCTTCACCTCGTCATTCCTCTCAGTCCTCTCACACCCTCCTCCCTCGGAGTTGAAGCAACAGGTCACAGGTGAAGGCAGGTCAACGGGATCTGAACCAGACTCAGCTCCGAACGGCACCCGGGACGGAAACCAGCGGGCGATGGCGGCTAGTGAGGATCCGGCGGTGACGGCAAGGAAGTACCTTGTCAAACCGAACATCCACAAGAAGATGCAAAACTACAATTCGATTGAGAAAATGGCTGTAAGTTTAGGAACAACTGCGGCATTCTCAAGCGCAGTTCTAACCGTAGTCCAAGGCAAACAGGAACCTGAATCCGTGAGTTGAGAAACCCTGTGTACAAAGTTTCTAAAAAGTCACTTGACAACCCCTGCTATTTGATAATTTTCAATCTTCTTTTGTGGGGCTATTTCTACATATTTCAATTTCGGTTTGGGCAGGCTGCCTGCTGCAAGTGTTATCCATTCGAATTGGAACAAACTCCACTCCAAGCTTCCAGAGTTGGTTCAAAACTGCAATACACTTTTCTGGGGTTGTCAAGTGACTTTTGGGAAACAGTGTAGGCCCTATATACAGGATAGCCTAAAAGTCTTTGGTCATAGAAAATATGAAAATTTGCTGTTTTTATGAGTGTTTGCGATCTGAAACATTTTCTAGCACCAACAATCGCGGATCTAATCACTTTGTCGGAACTACATATGGATATACAGCGTATAGCCCAAATGTCGTTGGCCGAAGAAAAAATAAATTTGCTGTTTTTTATTATACCTATTTTGTTGTTAATCCTTTCCACATCCACGGATGTCATAACTTTATTCGTGACTACAATTTCCGACAAAAAAGGGTGACATCCGTGGTTAGAGCTAGAAAACGTTTCCAACAACAAAATATGATAAAAACAACAAATCTACGTTTTTCCTATGACCAAAGACTTTTGGGCTCACCTGTAGATATGTAGGTCGGTAAAAATATCAAAGCTGGCCAACTTTTACGCTGGTAAAACTTTTATGAGAGAAACAAAATCCATGTGAATCGCAATTAAGCTTTCGAAACAATACCTATACAATCCAACGAGAGGTTCCCAACTTGAGTGTGCATTTGAAGCATGGGATCCATTCTTGGATGGCTTCCGAGCTATAGACAAGATTCAGAGACGAGCTGCTAGATTTGTTTAGCAGAATTCCGCTTGTCAAGAACATGTTGTCGACACCTGCACTGATATCTCCCTTTTCGACGCATGAAAAAGGGCAAAATTCTTCCAGGGCACAATCCACGAAAAATGTGCACATTCGAATCCCTGCCAACATCGTGTTCTGTTGTTTCGCCAGCAAGGCGTACTCAACACATTGCGGACTCAACATATTTTGTAGGCTATCATGTGGTCATTCCATTTACTTATTTTACAAGATATTCGGCGGAGAGAAGGATCCGCTGGAAAACGACCTCGGTGGAAGTTCGGTGCGGAAAGCTCTATTTTCAAATGAGGTCGCCTTGCGGGTGCTGTCAATGAAAGTCGAGAAAACCTTGTCACTTTCGTGCGAAATTCGCACCGAAAGTTTTCCGCCGGACCCTTCTCTGCCGATTGAGTGGATTTTTCCACAACATTTAAAGCGACTCTTTTAACTTTTCTTTGCAGGACCAGCCTAGCAGTGCAAATAGCCTAACACCAGTCAACAATAACAGCAGCGGAGGATCAGGCTGGTTCAGTAATCTGATGAACTCAATCTTGTCTGTTTTATTTGGCATTGCCAACGGTGCCAGCAGCATAAACAAGGTTGACGGGCCAGGAACGCCACTCCAGGTCAGTGCGAGGCGAGGTCACATGCATGGTTGTTGTTTTAACTGAGGTCAACAGCCTACGCAACGTGGTATCGTTGAGACCCAATTTCATTTTCAAAGTAACATTTTCGAGCAAGCCCCACGGGGTAAACGGAAATGCACCTTCTGTCCACTGATATCGAATAAATGCGGGACTCACAGGACCCTGGGGTGATCAGCTCCGGATCAATGTTAAACGGAGACTGCAGCGATATAAATTTTTACCATCTACTGCAATGACAAAAACGTATCTCGGATTAGCGTAAATCCAGATTTGATCGCTGCCATGCACTGACTGATTTCTAACAAAAAATTCAGATTTTGCCAATTGTAATCGTAGAACGCAATGAAAAGATAATGCTTTGGCAGCTTGTTTTGATTGAGCCTATTGCACTTACCTGCGAGGTGCGACTTTGTTAATTTAATTTTTTCATCGCAAACCTCGTTCATGGCTCTCTCCTCACCTTTACGGCAGACCTCGTAACAATATTTATTGCATCAACCACTATCTCATCATCGTCAACTATTTGCCTCAACTATTTGCTTTCCTCCAACCTAACTGAAACCTCATTCATAGCTTTCTGCCAACATCATTCTTCCAATAAGTGGCATCCAAGTGGATTTATCCCAACATCCTCGTCAACTAATTCATGGCTTTCTGTCAACCATTCTGCCCGCATCAAAAAGGGGTTATCCCCACCACATATGCTTTTTGTCAACATCATTTTTTTCGCATCCACTTGGCTTTATCCCCATGGCATTCATGGCTTTCTATCACCTTCACGGAACATCCGTGTTTTCGTCCAAACTTATCGTTGCCTCATCTGAGGATATTCGCATATCTTTCTTGCTTTCTTTCAACCTCACCCAATCCAAACAATGAGGTTTTTCCCCACCTTATGCACCGCAGCTTTTCTCAGCACAAATCACACGCTTTGGCCTCCTTGGTGTTGTTCTTTAGTTGCTCAACCTGTAGAGATACAAGTAGACCTAATTTGTGCTGAAATTTTATCAATGGGGCGAACCTTCCCAGCGACGTTATTTCAAGTTTTTGCAGGATCCACAGGTAAGGAGTTGGACCCCTACACAGTCGGGGGTTGGGGAACGGAGCTCTCGGTAAATGGGGTGTTGAGCGCTGCCTCAGAGGGGTTCTCAGGGGCAGAGCCCCCAGAAGCAGAAGGAAATTTTGATATTCGTATGTCTGGCTTCATTTTGGGTATAATATTTGCGTGCCATAGAGGTCAAATTGCTGTCCAGATCGAGCGAAAAAGCACATACTAGGGGGGCAAACGAGCCGCTGGTGAACAAGTAAAAACAAGAAGAAAAAGGGGGGAAGCAAGTTAGAATTATGCCATGTCCAATCTAAATTTTTATTATTTTTTTTAAACATCAATTCTCCTTTTCTAACACCCACCCCAATTTGGAAGGTACCTGCCTATCCATTAAAAATATTCAACCTAGCCATTCAAATTGTTCAGTTTGGCGCGAACTGTTGCGATGAAATGCTCCTCAGAAAAATGCAGGATATTTGGGGA
Source organism: Sinentomon sp. SZTP_YWyxl (assembly GCA_030068105.1). Taxonomy (NCBI): domain Eukaryota; kingdom Metazoa; phylum Arthropoda; class Protura; order Sinentomata; family Sinentomidae; genus Sinentomon; species Sinentomon sp. SZTP_YWyxl. Next base: position 16,386 of record JASGXE010006481.1, read on the forward strand.
AAGACGGAGTGATTATTTGAAAATTTTTCTTCGGGGGGTTGGCACCCTTGAAATGACGTCCCCCTGCCCCTTGAAATGACGTCCCTGGGGCCAGCGAGAGAAGACACTCAAATATTCCAAATTCCCTCTATAGAGTGCAGGGTCCTTGCCCGGTTCAAAATGACGTTGAAGAAGTGCCTTTGACCAATCCAGTCCATAATGATATTGACAAGATGCAACAGAACTCACTCCCCTGTCCGCAAAGAAACGATACAAGCCTCTTTGAAATCCATACTCTGGAAACTGGAAATGAACTCTTCCTTGACAGCTTGAGACTTTGCGCCCAACACAGATTACAAGAATTACATTTTTTGAGGAAAGCCCTCCCAGTTCAGGTTGCTGATTTTAACTGCTGCTGGACAGAGAATTCAGAAAATTCTCTGTCTGGAATTTTTCACATCCCGAGATATTCTTATTCATTGGTTTCCAATAATTTTTCGCTCGAAGAAATTTCGCTTTCACTGCGGTCAATACAAAAATCTTGAACAACCCAAACGACAATTGGATTTGGAGTTTGCTTCCACTCACGAACATTTCGTTCTTGGAAGGAGACACGCCTGCTCTATACCCATCTGCAGTCTACCTGAAAAATTAACCTCCGCTTATTTTCATCTTTTTTCTTTCCCTTTTTTTTCTTGAGGAAGGAGAAGGTTTCCCGTGGTCTAACCTTTTGACCCTCGGACTGAAGCTGTTGTCAGCATTCTTCGGGGGACAAGCGGGACAGGGGTCCGTTTTGGGAGGACCAACCGATGGCATTGATAAAGTTGACACCGGATCAGCACTGCAGGTAGAGTAGAATGCTTCAGCACTGCAGCTATGTAGTGCACGATATGTATATAATATATATATATATATTTTGACAGCTTTTTTGCACTGCTCTCTTTCTCTCATGCACCATTTGTTGGGTGAATCTGTACAATCAGCCGAAACTTTTGGTTTAATCAACTTTCGGGACGCGTTTTTACAAACCCTGCCACGACTTTAGACGGCAAAGAGCGTTTTGTGCAAGAATGCTCGATTGGGGCCCTGTACTCTCAAGAAAATGTTTTTTTCTTACCTGAAGCTATCTGAACCTGACATAACCCTCTGTCCCCTCTCGGAAAAAAATGCCCGCTTGTGGCCCCGGCCTGCCATCTAAAGTCGCGGCAGGGTTTGTAAACTGGCGGCCCAGAAATCGTCCACGAAGTTGGCGAATCCACATGCTGCTGGCTGATTGTCCAGACCAACCATTTTTTTGTGTGGTATTTTGTGCGGTGTGGTTTACATTCATTCAGAAAAACCCAATAATGGCCGGCCGTTTATTCCCATAGTTTTATCATGGAACTTTACTGTACTTGGTCAATATACAATCGTCTTGTCTTGAATGTTTCATCACGAATTGCTTTCAGTGCAAGATGATTCGTTCCATGAAAAAAGTGACAAAATCGGCCTATTATTGCTGATATTGCTATGGCCAGACAATATTGGGATTCCTGTCTATCTGTGTTTTTTTTTTCGCTTTCCTGCTTTGAACATTCTCGAAAATCCATTCATGCATTGCTTGCTTCGCCGCTTGTAATATTACCCATAAACCCCCTGCCAAAAAATCTTCGAACACAGGAGTTCATTTAGGTACCTATTACGAGCAAAATTTATTTGTTTTTCTTTTTTCAATACAATTCTTTCAAGGGCCATCCTAAAAATTCCAGTAGATTGCGCTTTTATGAAAATTTTACAAGAAATTTTCCAATTTCCCTCGAACAATAAGGGATTGGAATTGTCTTCCTTCAACAGCCCCTCTCGTTTCGCGTGCCATTAGAGTTCTGCGGGTGCCGCATCAATTGTAGCATTTGAATGTTGTTTACTGTTTGCTTTTCACCCTTTTATTCCTCGACTGAAACTTTTTAATCTTATGACCATGTGGTGAAGTAACCTATGCCTGCCACCAATGAAATTGTGGCAGTATTGTTTTTTAATAAAATAATAATAATAATAATTTTTTTTGCAAATTTTCCAAAAAAGCTTTATACGCACACATGATCAACCCATTTATTCTTCTTTCCGTGGGTTAGTTTTTTTTAGTTTTTTTTTTAGTTTCTTTAGGATCACCTCATTTTGAAAGTGAATGTTTTCTGCATTCCTGTAAAGCTATGGCGCTTTGCTCGCGCTGTTCATGTCATTGTCACAGGTGACCTCGCTTTTCACGAGCATGGAAATTGCAGGTGCCCTCGCAGGAAGGAGACGCAATAGCACAGAAATTACTTCATTATTTGGGTCCTCGACTAAGACCTGTCCTTTGTGTTGGTGATTAAGCACCCCCTGGATTGTCCGTTTAAGAGTCTGGACAAAAGCTAAAAGTATAATAGTTGTGGACGCCTTTGTTTCGTTAGAGGCCCTGACTGGGACTCCTTCATCGGGGCACCAAGCAGCTTGTGGACAGTTTGCAGCAAGAAAGAGTAAATGCTGCGAAGAGAGCAGACTCTGCCTTGAGAAGGAAAGAACGGTGATTGACGTATATGCGGGGACTGTGTCGCAGGAAGCTTTTGCGGATGGCTCTTTTTTAACCAACGAATATGGATGTCCCTGCGCCGCAAAACGCATTACATGCCTGTAGCGAGTGGAGCTGCATGGAGCCTGTTGAAATTTGATGGTTCCTGCTTTTAAGACGTACCCTCCTTACCAAACGTCTTCGAGCATAGTTCATTATTAACTCAGGCGCCATTTAGAATCAATGGCAGCATGCGCCGCAAAACATCATGACTCTCGTGTGAGGCGAAGAGTTGCACCAAGCCCTGTTGAAATAAGATGGACTTTGAACAGCAAGAACTTTTTTTATTTCTTCTGTGCTCGAGGATTTTTGGAATAGACTCCGTGTAGCCTGACCTTTGAATCTCCTGTGTTCGAAGAGCTTCGGCGGATCTTGTACATATTTTATGTTCAAACTGCCATCATGCGATAATAACGATGCCTGAATCAAATCTCATGAAAGTTGCTTGCAAATTGTTCCCATTTTTGTCGGTTGCATGCTTGTGTCATAGTCTGCTGTTGCACTTTACGCCATTTACGTATGGTTTAGCACCATAATTTTGCACCATTCGACTGAACAGAATAGGTTGTGCTGGGTTGTGAGTTTAGGCTTTATGGAGCACGGTGATGTTATTTCTTTCTTCGTTGTTTGCGCTGAGACATTACTAAATCAGCCTTCTCATCTCATCCACCAACCCCTCCTTTCCATTTTTCAAACCCTCTCGTTGTCCGTCTAAAATGTCCCCTTTGATTTCTTTGTGAATATGCATATGGGCAGAGAAATAAATTTTCCATTTCAAAAAAAAAAGGCATTTTGTGTCTGCAAAAAGTGAAGCTTATTCCTCTCTCGAAAACGGAAGATTAAAAATCCGGGTCTCACAAATCCTGTCTCATAATCCTGCACAAATGTTCTTGGAGAAAAGTCCTCTTGAGTCCACAGCAATAGATAAAAAGGTGATTTTAGATACCTAAAATCACCTTTTAAGAACATAACCTTGACCCAAAATTTCTTGCACGCGATAACCATGACCTAAAAATCCTTGTAAACTTTTCTCCATCCACGTGATGTCTGTGAAGGGAGTCCAACCGATACCTCCGTGAATAATCTAACCAGTACCTCCGAAAAAACCGGTGTTTCTCTCGGAGGCACCGGTCTAACACCACCATAAACCGGTTGAGTCTGTGTAAAACCGGTTGAGCCTGTGTAAATACAGAAGAAACACCGCGACAATTAACTTTCTCCTCACATGCATACTTCCCTGCTGCTTAATACACCCATATTTTTGTGTATTTTTGGTACATTCTCTGATTACCGTTTTCTGTGGTTAGATATTGGTAACAGGTCCAAAGTGGGCAACTGACCACATTGGGCCGAGACAACTCAACAGTCAGCCCTGCCCACACCGTCTACTTTCTTGTTGTTGTCAACTTGCTTATCGGTGCCCGTTCATTCATGATTTGTTGTCAGCCTAAATGTTGCGGATTAATGTCTGCCTGACAACGCAAACGTTGTTGTACGCCAAGGGCCTTACGAAACGTCCGCGAAATTGGCTCCACCAAATGTGATCAGTGCCGGACCTCCAACTTTGGAACTGTAACCTAAATATTCACTCCCCAACCAAAGTATTAACTCCCCAAAAACCTAAATATTAACTCCCCTAATATCCTCGTATAGGGAATATTGGCTGCAATTCTTTCTGCGGTTATGGGATCCGAAGACCCTGGTCACGTGGCAGCAATGGCCAAGCAAACAGGAGAGGTAAGGAGCTTTTTTAAGGGTCTTTAAGGGTTTCTGCTATGGTTAAGGGCTAATTTAACACGCTGCACCTTTTAGAAAGACACTTTCCTGGGTTAAACGTCTGGGTCCGTGACACATGTGGAGTAGGCGAAGTTCGCGGACGTGATTTATGGAGGACGTTTTATTGAAAGAGACTTGATAACTGCTGCGGTACAAGCATAGGAAACAATCGCATGCGTTGAAAACAGGCCTGTAAGTATACACCGATGAATATTGCTGAAGTATTTACAAGTATAGTGGAGGCAGAATTAATGTTCTCATACATGTAAAAGATTGTGACCGTTGAGATTTCAGTAAAAATTCTATGCTGCAAAAGGAAAAACATCATCTTTTGCAACCGAGGTCAAAATCTGACACCTCTGGAATGCTTTGTTGCAAGCTGGCGCTTTAATTTCTACCGCCTCCATAAGAAAAAAAGACAGAAAAAAGTTTCGGCGGCAACATTTAAATGGGAAAAACACGTATGTGTACATTAATTCCGCACCCACTATACAGCAAATGGATGTCACATTTGTTCTCGTGCAAAAATGAGCGAAAATGTTCACAACCCTTGACATTTTTCGGACACCTTGCCAGCACAAAACGAGAACCTAAAACATGTTGACAAAATCAACAATGAATGTTTTGGGCCGCTGTATACTGCAACATACAAAAGACTGATCCTTGAGAGTTTTTCGTTAAAAGGTGTTCTATTTAAGACGTGATTTCGGCCGAGAGCAGCAATGCACTTTTGTATGCCGTTTTCTTCAACAAATCAGCGCTGAAAACAACTTGAACAATAGGTACTTTGCCACCAATGATTTTAAAGTGAAAAGACGCCGGAGAAGAAATTAAAGTTTTTAAATTTCAATTCCAATCCTGGAGGATTTCCATCCACTTCAATGGTCTTGTCCAATTTTTAAAAAACATCACATGTCTGCGTGATGCCATCCTTTTGCGAAAAAAAACAACTTTATAAAGTGCCGTTGCGAATTTTTAACATTCCTTTATTGAGTTTTTCAATGACGGTCAGAGAAGATTAAATTTCAAATCTCAAATAGAATCCTATTCAGATAATACATCTTTTCCTCTCTTTCTTTTCAGTTGATCAATCTGGTTGTGGGTTTGCTCGACGCCCTGAAGACCTCCTTCAGCCAGCGATCGTCAGTTGCTCGATCAGCAGGAGGTCGTGACGCCATGTCTGACACAGCTGTTGCCTCACTGACACTCCTCAAGGTTAGTTCGTGTGACACAAATATGAACGAACCCCTTTTAGAAAGCCACCACTGCTACCAACAATTGATAATTCGCTGAAAGTAAAAGTGCGCTTTCCCGGGTTCCCTTTTCCTGTGCATGAAAAATTTGGCACGCCTCAGCGTCACTGGCTCAGATCTCAACGTCACTGGCTCAAGCCTCAGCGTCACTGGCTCAAGCCTCAACGTCACTGGCTCAGACCTCAACGTCACTGGCTCAAGCCTCAACGTCACTGGCTCAGGCCTCAGCGTCACTGGCTCAAGCCTCAACGTCACTGGCTCAGACCTCAACGTCACTGGCTCAAGCCTCGACGTCACTGGCTCAGGCCTCAACGTCACTGGCTCAGGCCTCAACGTCACTGGCTCAGACCTCAACGTCACTGGCACACACCTCAACGTCACTGTCTCAGACGTCAATATCACAGATTCAGGCCGCAACGTGATTGATTCGGGTCACATCAACGCCACCGGCACTGGTGGAGCCCCTTGTGATTGAGTCTGGGGCGGAACCCCAGCGAGGTTCCGAAGGGTGCAGCCCCTGGCGGGGGGGCTGCGGGGTGGATCCCCGCAGAAGCTGAATTTTGACATTTGGGACTCATTTTAGGTGCAACATTCGTGTTTGAGGTAAAATTTCCTGCAAGGGCGAGCCAAAAGCATATGCCAGGAAGGGGGGACATTTTTCGTCAGGGGAAGTTTCCCCTCGTAATGATGATTCCGTTATGCAAGCAAAACAAATAAAACGACCAGATTGCATAAAAGGGCAATTAAGGGGTCAGGTTTTATGTCAGTCATGCGAGGGGGACTTTTATTTCTGTTGGCTAAGTTTTTATAATATCACAAAAATTGGGATTTTGCACATTTAAATTTTATTCTGTTGTGTCCTTTTGCTTTCTTTTTCGCAGGGTTACCTGAAGTCGTTTGCCAATTCCGATGAGATTTGTCTCCAGAAGGGTTTGTGTGAAGCAAACACCGAATGCGCATCAGATGCACACGAAGCAGGACACCTGTTTTGCCAACTCGGAACGTGAGTTCACATGCAGATTCAGAGAGCATGGAAAGAGTGATAGGCGTGCAACTTTGAAACATAACTTTTTAATGGGTCCCAAACATTCGACAAACTCGGAATATGGGCAACAGAAAATATGCCACCGACATGTTAAACTCGAAAAGGTTTAGATTGACCCGGCGTGACCCGGCGTAGCTCGGCTAGTTTAGTCAGTAAAAGTCCATCAGCAGTCTTGATTTTTTTTGTGAAATTGGACCCTTTGGAACATGTTTCACAGAATGCAATAGATTCTCGCCCTTCTTCTTTTGATTGGGAAATAACTTCCTACGAAAATGCTGTTTGGCATCAACTTTCACTACTTTTTCCTACTTTCACCGCTTTTGGACACCTTTTTCACGAATGTTCTACGTTCACAACTTATTAGGACTTTCATTGGCTACACTGCATTTCCTGGGACACTTTTACTGCTTTCACTGGTTTACTTTTGCAAATTTTACTATTTTTATTGCTTTCACTACTTTCCTTTTGCCATTTCTACTATTTTCCAACTTTTAAAGCTTTCACCATTTTTCCTACTTTTTATGCAATTTGGCCAACAACTTTTTCGAATTTTACTATTTTACAACTTTTCTCATCAGGTACTCATTTTGCTATAATTCTATTGTGTTTTTCCTTGTTTTACTGCTTTTACTTCTTCTTTCTTTGGTGCTTTTAGGTTTAGGCACACTTCTTGTAAATCCAAGTACCGATTTTTTTCTTATTAATTCTCAAAAAACAGCTATGCATCGAGCTATTTCATCGAACGACGAACAGGGGTCAACTTTAAGCTGCTTGAGGAAGCAGGTCGAAGAGGTCGTGGAGGAGAAGACTGCCTCCAACTCTACCAGAGGTGTAACGAAGTCTGATTCAAATCTGATCTGATCTTTTCTGCGATGCATGTAGCGCAATATGAATTCATGGGTGAAAGAAGTGAGATTCTGTGAAGCGTGAATCGGCGAAATGGGGACTGCCTCTTCCTGATATGATGAAGAGGACTGGCTCTTCCTGATATGACATTGCAGGTGGAAGAAGTGGGATTCTGCTATGTGTGAATCGGCAAAACTGGGACTGCCCTGTTTTGCTATTGCAGATGGAAGAATCGAGATTTGGCGAAGTGTGAATCGGCGAAACGGGGACTGCCGCTTCCTGATATGACATTACATAGGTGGAAGAAGTAAGACAGGGCGAAGTGTGAATCGGCGAAGCGGGGATTGACTCTTCCTGACATGAAATTATTTAGGTGGAAGAAGTGAGATTCTGCGAAGTGTGAATCTGCGAAAGTGGGACTGCCTCTTTTGGAATGAACTGGAAAGTGGGAGACGGGTGATGATGGCGTATTTTTCTGGTCGAACGGAATCGCTTCAGGAAAAATGATTGCTTTCGTTATGGGGTGGGGTGGTCGATTTTGATGCAAACTGTCTTTGGGGTTGTTGTAAATATCGGAAAATGACCAGTCTGCAGCGGAGTTTATCACCCGACCACTCACATGGCCGCATGTTCCCCGCAATTGCAACTCACCCAAAGGTTCGTCAACAGCAACAACCAATTCAACAGACGGATGCATTTTTCAATGCAACAATGGAAATGGAATAACGGTGTGCTGATAGAAATAAAATTTTTGCAACACAAATCTATCCATTGAATTGACTATTGAGTTGGATTCGGCTGAGGGTGAGTTGCACTGGGGAATATTCGGCAGATCGTGACCCCATCAGAGTTTCTCTGCGCAAATGAGGGTCGCAAAAAGGTGTCTGATCCAATTTTCATTTGGTCACTTTTGCGTTGCTTTTGAGTACTGCCAATTTGTTAAGTTTGTCTTTTATCGTTTTTTTATTGTCCTTGTTTTTTGTTTTCGTCTGTTATTTTGACATTTCTCATTGTTTTTATATGCTTCTCTCTCGCACCACCGTTTAGTATTTATTAAATTAATGCAGTCCACCCACTCTACCATCTGTTACTGTTGTGCACCACCTAATCAATAAAGACCTTTCTCTGTTGGTATATCTATATGATCAAACGCACCAAAGAAGTGTGATTGTGTGAAGTGATTTTGTTAGTTAATCCTGTGTCATTGAGTTGATCACTGATTAATGCTGATGGTGTCATGTTGATCCTCACTCTTTCCCTGCTGTGTGGGCAACTCTCTGCTCTTTTCATTTTCCCAATAAAACTGCATTTTTACATGCCTGGTACATCTTTATTGTTGAACGCTTACCCTTCGCTTCATTTTTTATGAGACACCCTGTATATAGTGGCGACAGAATTATTACCTTTCACATAAAAAATAGCGGTAACAGTTCGGAATACCTGCCGACATTGAATTGAACGAGTTTTCACCATTGCTCTCTGATATACTTAAAACTATCTAAACCTAACCTAACCTGACCTAACCTGTCCTAACACACTTATCCCAACCTATCCTACCCTTCCTACATCGTCCTCATCTTCCCATCCTATTTTGGCTGCTTGAGCGTGTGTGAAAACTCGTCCAGTTCAGCTTTTTTCAGATGTCGGCAGGTATTCCGAACTGTAACCAAAATAGCGACTGTTCAGATAGGAAGGCAAATAAATTTCTGCCAGCAAGACGTCGATATTTTTCTGAATGCGGAATGAACACCTTGCAATCTCTAGTTTACTATCATTTGGGACAAATGATCTCACGGAGTGGCATGTATACAAAGGGACTCGTGCACTGCAATTAGCACCCCTCCTCCACGACGATGCCCCTGCCTGTCACGCCTAAAATCTGGAATTTGGGTGGGAAAACCTCAAGATCTCCAACTTCCGGTCTCAACCAGGTCTCGGTCAACAGTACACCTTGTTCCATTTGAAGATATAAACTGAGAATACTTCACACTCTTCCATTTAAATATGCAGAAAAAATGTAATTTCTATGCCGAGTCTGCAGTGTTCGACCAAGTTTTCATTGTTGAAGGAATTCTGATTTCACTGTAAGCATACTTAAGAGCATTCTTAGCTCATATCTTCAAGTGGAATGAGGAGTACATAGGTTGAGTTGTCCTATGAGATTGGATAATTCAACACCCTTATTTAAAAACAAAATGGATTGGCAATTCAGAATGCCACATTTGATCTCAAGACATCGGCCAAGTCTTTTGGTTTTACTTGGCGTGTGATGGTGGTGACAGATTTTGATGACGTCGCAAACGTGAACGTACTCGTATTAACGTTGGCGGCAGGCAAAACATGTGATGTGACGCATAATTTTTTTTCCAATCCACTTCCGCGGTCAGCAGCATCGCAACAGCCAATCCCGTCGTCTGAATTTGTGAAGTCATAAATTTTGGCATTTTTGCCTTGCCACCACTTTGTGATTTTTGGCATGTTTGCAACCGCTTCGCAACACAATCTTGGGTCTCAATGGGGTTTGGACAGGCCAGGTTAAGTTAGGTTAGGTTAAATAGCGTTTTCAAAGATGC
>JASGXE010006482.1:0-21704 GCA_030068105.1 Sinentomon sp. SZTP_YWyxl
GACTGTAACCTAATTCACAATTTCTGCTGGAATTTTTCATGTTTATGTTCTGATTAACTCAAAATGGCTCTTCTTTCATGTTGTTTTTCCAGTAAACAATTGTCGAGAATGAGGTCCCTGTCGGTATATTATTGTACTGGCATTCACTGCTTCCCATATAGCCTCTATGGGGCTCAATTTTAGTTACTTCCTCCACACCCTTTCCAGCAGTGATTTGGAAGAGCCCCAAATAAGACCAATTACTCTCTTAAGTTGTGATATAACCAAAACAAAGCACATTAAAAAAGAAATGTCATTTTATTTACAACAAAATGCAGGTATCTATGGAGATCAGGGACCACCAATCGATTTAGGCTGGCAATGCATTCTCCAGATCTTGTCACGTCACTTTAGCAAACTACAACCAGCGAAAACCAACAAGTGTAGCACCGAAGTAGCTCCAAAATCAACAGTATCTACAATCTTAACTAATTCCACAACATACTCGTAAGCACCTCTTACATCATCATGTTGGAAAAATACCGATTCAAAAAAGATACCGATAGAAAGAGCTCACTGGGAACTCGTAAATGGGCAGAATTAAGAACACGTACGTACCATTAACAATGAATGCACAAGCCCCGAACATAGCTAAAAATGCCCACAAGATTAGTTGTTTTATGGCGAGCCACACACATGGTTGCCAGCCATTTCCCAGATCCCAATTCCCTGACTTTTCCATGTCCATTGCGAGGAAATTCCTGGCCCTTTTCTGGCCCGATGTTTCATGAAACTGTCAATTTTCGGGATTTTCCTGAAAGAATGCCAAGAATTCCACAGCTTGATGAAAACCATACATTTTGAAAAAGAAGCAAAAAAGCATTTTTGACAAAAATTGGCTCGAATTTTCCAAAACAGAGGCTCAAACTGAGTAATTTGACTGGAAAAATTCCCCTTTGGCATTTCAATTTCCCTGACTTTTCCAGGTTTGGCAGCAAAAGCCCTTGAAATCCCCGACTTTTCCAGGTATTCCAGGTTTTTTTTTTTTTTTCAAATTTCCTGACTGATTTTTCCAGGTTCTCCAGGTTGCTGGCAACCCTGCCACACACCGACATCCCACGTATCTGCATTTCCAATGAAATGCAAACTGGCTGCTTAAAATCTTCTCAAAAGGCCAACCAAACCTGATCTAATCCTCAACACTCCCTGCCTATTGCTTGTTGCTTACCGACTGATTGGTGTCCAACTGTTACTTGCTTTATTTCATTCAACCTTTCGAGTTTCTCAACCTTGCGGTCGAGAAATCGTTCGCTAAGTTTGCGAATCCATATGTTGATGCTGACTGTAAATTTCCACCATCATAAATAAGGGCTGGACACTGTTCTGTAAGGATAGATAACAGGGCAACTCAAGTGAGAATGAAAATCCAAATTCTGCTTCCCACATTATGAGTGCAGCGTTTTCTGCACTGGTTATCAGTTAAGTGGAAATGGGTTTGCCCTTCTACCAAGGCGGTCAGACAACACTGTCAGTAATTACCTGAATTGAGGGCTTTTTCGGATCGACTGAGTATGTCCAAAGACGATGTTTTGGCTCCTGGTCTGGAAACTTTTTCAAGTTGAACGACACATGTGTTCTCTGGTGCCGGTGTTCCGAACCAGAACACCCTGTCGTTTGACACGAAAAAGGCTCCACACCAGGGGCCGAAACGTCGTCCCGAATATCCTCAGTCGATCTGAAAATTGCCTGAATTCAGGTAATTACCGACAGTGTTTGTAAAAATGGATCATGGCGCCAGATAAAATTTATGGTCAGACAAACTGGAAAACAAAAAATATGGAAACCAAGGGCACAATATGGTTGTTACCAAGGAGATAATGAAGGCACCCACGGATGACCGCACAGATGATTATTTCACTGTCAGGCAGATCTTAGGCTGTTAAGTTGGATATTTCCTCACTGCGTTCCAACAATGAGAAGCAAAAAGTCTCACCATCATCAGGTGTGCTGTGAGTCATGCTGACATGAGTCGCACTGACAGGGGAGAGAATCACAGCAGTCAATGATGTCATGCGCATGCGATGTGTCAGGCCGATGAAAGATGAGAAAATCGCAGAGACGTCATCGATGTGATGAGTCACATAGATTTGAAGAGGAGAAAACTGCAGAGACGTCATCGATGTGATGAGTCACATAGATTTGAAGAAGAGAAAATCGCAGAGACGTCATCGATGTGATGAGTCACATAGATTTGAAGAGGAGAAAACCGCAGAGACGTCATCGATGTGATGAGTCACATAGATTTGAAGAAGAGAAAACCGCAGAGACGTCAGCGATGCAATGAGTCACATCGGTTTGAGGAGGAGTGAGACATCATCAGCGCAATGAGTCACATCGATTTGAAGAGGAGAAAACCGCAGAGACGTCAGCGATGCAATGAGTCACATCGGTTTGAGGAGGAGAGAGACATCATCAGTGCAATGAGTCACATCGATTTGTAGAGGAGAAAACCGCAGAGTCGTCCTCTATCCCATGAGTCACAGAGATGCAAGGGGAGTTGATCAGAGAGCAGTTGATCTTCTGAACCAGAACCTTCCTCGGAAGTCCTCCGAACAAGTCAAGAAGGACGGGGTGGTCGGTGAGTGAACGATGTAACGGACTGCACCATTGTGGCCTGAAACGAGATGGAAATTTTTGAAAAGTTCATCAGAATTCGCATAATGGTTGAGAAAGTGTCCACGTACTTCCAGCATATCAATTTCAGCGTGTGCACCACGAACGGCAAATCACAGAACAGAGTAAAAATTGACTTACAGCCAAACCGTTCGTAAAGTTTTGAGATTGAGACGTTTCGCCCCCGCCAACGTGGGGCTTCATCAGTTGCACTCTTGCTGGTGTCGCCTGATGAAGCCCCATGTTGGCAGGGGTGAAACGTCGCAATCTCAAAACTTTACATACGGTTTCCAGCCTGTCAGTTAAGTCGTTAAAAATACATCTTGGTGGCAAAACAGTCACAAGATTCGATTCCTAAAAAGGAATAAAAAATTGCTGTGTCGTGACCAACAGTTGAGTTGATCTTTCGTAGAGGCCCTGCTTGCTCGGAGTCAGTGTGCAAGAACTTTGCCAAATTTTCATGTTTTGAGAGATGTGGCTCATTCGGCTGTTGCCCAGCAATGTAAATGAAAAAAAAAAAACGAAGCATGAATTTTAGGGGGAGAAAACCCTTTTCTTAGGCATTTTTCATCTGATTCGGTTGAATGTTCGGGGCAATTTGGGATTGCTGAAAGATGCAAAATTTCACAATTTGTCGGTAACATATCACAAAATAGTAACAGGGTTTTGCTACCTGTTTTGCTGACATACGATGTTTTTGTAGTTACGATTTTGTCATATGTTACCGACGAATTGTGCATCAAGTTGCTTCTGAGTTGTGGATGTTTTTGTTGAGGCGAGATGCCGTAACTTCGCACTGGTGTCCAGAGTGCACAGGAGTACACTTTGGGCCAAAATTTGGCAAAGTGGGCAGAAAATGGTCAAAATCGGAGCGACGGACCCAGATTTTCAACCTGACGTTTGAAAAACACACACTTTTTCCTACTAAGTGATAGCTTTGCAAAAAATAAAATCTTCCGGTTCTCTAGCCCACAAAGCCAAATTGGATGGAAACTGGTTATGAGTATCAAAAATCGGAGTCCATGATTCCATTTCTGGCATTTTTTTGTCCAGGTGGTCAAAATTTGGCCCTCGGAGTAGGTACTCTTGAGTCTGCTTAAAAAATTGCTCTGCAAAGTTTTTCGGCTTAAAGATAACAAATTGTGAGTAGTTTTTTTTCATCGCCCTCTCCCGCCCATCCTGAAACTTTTCGTCTGTGGGAGGAAAGAGTGCTCCTATGAAAATTTTGAAGCCAAAAATGAAATTCTGCACACTTCAAATCATTAAAAAGGCAGCAACACCAAAAATGACAAATTTGCCACATTTGGCAAGAAAAAAGGGTGTTGACCCCCAAAAAAAGCAAGGTCAAGACTTCGCGACCAATTTTCACACGATTTACACAAGAAGGTCAAAATTGGTGGAATTGGTCAGCAAGTGAAGCAAAACAAGGACAGTTTTTTTTATATTTCCACTACTTACCGTGGGGTGATCCAGTGTGGATAAACGCTAAGCCGAGGTTGGGAAGTAAATTTTTGTCATTTTCTTCAATGGAAAAAATTTATTTCGCAACCTCGGATTCACGTTAATCCACACTGGATCACCCCACGGTTGGTGTTTCACACAAACACAAACTGCAACAGTCTAGTGCAAGAGGAAAATTTCTGCAAATTTTGTGAAAAGGTATCAGGACTTCAGAAATAACAAAATCTAACTCCGTTACACAGCCCATGATAAAAGAAGTTTTCTAGAGTGCCCATTTCAAAGTTTTCGAAGCAAAAATTGCCGGACATAAACATCACCCGAAAGGCAGATTTTTGTGCAGAAATTGTTTTATGATAAAGGCTGCCTTGAAACCTCTCATCTAAAAGGTGCTGAAACTTATCTCGGAAAAAACAGAATGCTTCAAAAATGGCTGATTGGAGAGAGATGAGGGAGGGAGGATGAGAGGGGGCAAAGCAGGACAGAGGGCCATAGGGGAATAGAGGGAGAGTGATGGGGGAAAATGCCAAAAACCGGGCACAGCTATTCTGGGCAGCATGGTTTGACTGACTAGGTCACTCTGAAATGTTTGAGAATGAAGTCCCAGAAACTGCCTCTGGTCTAAAGCTCTCTTCAGTTATGTTGAATAAATACGCCAACTGGCGAAAGTTTCACAGTGCACAGTTGATCTGTTTGCCACGTTTTGCAGAGCCTCGAGGCACAATTGGATGTCAGTGTGACAAATTGGTGTCAAATGACATTATTATCCGCGCTGTAACAGGGTCAGTATTCATGCAGTGCACAACTAGAAGGAGACGCCCCTAGATTCAGCTCAATTTATAGGCACTCCAGCATCGTGGTGGAATTCGGAACACAAAATGTAGCTGGACTCACCAAATAAAAAAAAAACATGCAATCATGCACTGTAATTCATTAGGGCGACACTAAAACCAACAATAAACACAGATTACAAAACAAAGCAAATGTCACAAAGGATGCATTCTGTGCACGTATTTTTTGGAATTTGCTTTCTTTTGCAATCTGTTTAAAGTTGGTTTTTAGTTGTCGCCCAAACAATGTCATGAATTGCAGCGTACGATCCCATGTTTTTTTGTCAGTGAGTCCCAGAAGTCATCGGACGACAAAAAGTCACAAGGTACATTTTTTTGATCAGAATGCCACCACTATGCTGGAAAATACAATACAGTAAACGTTTTTGAAATACTTGCAGATTGATCTGTTACTGAGCTCCCTCAACAAGATTGATCTGTCACTGGGCTCCCTCACCAAAACAAAGTTTCGGAGGCTTCAAGCTCATTGGGCGAGGGACAAAACAATGCTGCCCTGTCGTCTGCACTTTAAAATCCAGTCATTCGGTGCCATGCCCGTGCCCGCACACTGTTTGTACGGCATCTTTTCAACTCTTTTATCCTTGTTGTGCAAGGTGTTTCAGTCTCTGAGTAGCTTTCAGACAAAAAATAAAATTTTGTTCCAACTTGATGTGTTGACAGGGAGTTCCGGGGTGTTGGTGAAAAGATTGAAACATGATTTGTGCTAATTTAACATCGACACACCCAAAGTGTCCATTTACATAAAAATCAAATTGGTGATTATTGGTGATATTTCATGATTGATGACGATTGGTGATATCAAATCTATGGCTGGGGATACAATTATTATAAAACTTATTTGATTTTCCTCCAGTGTTTTCTGAGCTCCCTGGACCCATCATAGGTTAATCATCTCCGGAATTTGTATTGAAATTGAACTTGACTTCAGGTTGCTGGAATTCAAATGATATTTTTGGTAAGAATGCAAAACCGTGTGAAACAAAAACAAAGAAATCAAACTCCGGAAAGTGCAAAATGCACTTTGATAAGTTTTATCCCCAGCCATCGATTTATTTTTGCGAACATCCGGCGTGCAAAAGCTACTTTGGTTTTGTGAACCTTGTTTTTCAAAAGCAATTTGAATCTGACCTTTGCAGCACCACATACCTAGAGACATCAGTTGCTTCCTAGATGCATTCCGGGAGTCCCACGTACACAAGCTGGTTGTCGCTCCATCGGGGAAGAGAACATAATCCTCCGTGTAGTTGAATATCGCCTGACCGCGGTGCAACTGCTTCCCGGTAGTCCCGGCACCGGTGTAAGCTATAAGGCACCGTGACGTCGACAACTCCCAGAGCTTGATCATGGAATCTTTTCCGGATGAGAGCAGGTACTTCCCGTTTCTGGTGAATGCGACCGAGCAGACCTGTTCACCATCGTGGGCCTTGGTGAATGTGTTGATACACCGGCTGGTGACACCATCCCAAAGTTTGAGGTTGCCGTCCTTCGAGGCTGAGGCGTAAAGGCGAGCACTGCTATCCCACCTGGAATTTATGACGCGTAATCAAATTCTTGGCATTAATTTGGGCAATTCTAGTTCTACACAATGAGCATATTACAGGTCAAACAATTAATTAATTAATTTTTGACACAAAAGCATCATGAATTGGCTGTTTATGAACACATTTTGCTCAGAAAGTGAGATTAAACTGCAATGTTTTGCACCCTCAAACACTGGGAGAGCACAAATTGAAGGAGATCTTGGATCGGTAGATCGTCGAAAACTCGTCATTACTCATAGGTGAAGGTCAATTGATGTTAATGGCAAGAGCATTTTGATTTCCAGATTTCAAAAACAGAGGAATGAAGAAAGCATCGATTGAACCCTCCTTTATTGACCATGTGGCCCTTGTAGCCTTGTCCCCTCCCAATCAGTTACAGTGTAGCACTGGTGGCAGAAGCCAACAGCTGTTTCAACAATCTGATTCCTTTTTCAGGGTTCTTTTTGATTTTGGAAACCTATTTCAAAGGTTTGTTCCAGGTTTTTCAAGACTTTCTTGAGTGTACCTAAGTGACGTAAATCGGCACCCATGAGGAACCTAGTCGCCGAAGCCTCAGAAGTGGGGTCTGCGATGGCACCCCCAGCAGGGTTCTAAGGGTGGCACAGCAGACCTGGGAATGTTCGCCCGGGGAGGGAAATGGGTATCCCTACTACATTCAAATACGAGGGGTGTCTGAAAAATTCTTAGCCCGAGGACCTTTGGTGATTGCTAGAGCTTTGTTGTGCACATGGGAGTGGCCTAGCATGTGTGTGTATTTAATTGGCCTTTGTTTGATTTCTCATCATTACCTGGGTTCACCATTTCGAACCCTCATACAAGCAACAAAGCATGGTGTGGACGAAGGTCGGGGAACACGGCAGTGTCAAGGCACGCGTGACACCATCAGCCAACAAAGTGATGGCCACCGTTTTTATGGGATTCCCGAGGTGTCCTGTTGGTGGACGACCTATAGAACGAGGCCACACAATCACCGGGAACTACTACGCAGCTCTGATCCCAAAAGTAATCAGTCATCGGGCAAAAAGTGAGCAGTGAGCAGCAGTATCGAGGCAGTCAATCAGTGGCTAGATGAGAAGGAAGAAACTTTCCTCAACAAGGGCATAGGAGATCTGGAACACCGCTGGGACAAATGCGTGGCACTCGCAGGGAAGTATGTCGAAAAAAACGAAGGTTGGTTATTTAAAAAACATTACCCTTCGACTTCGGGCCGAGAACTTTTCAGACACCCAACTTTTCAGACACGTAACTCAATTGATAAAAAAGGAACATCACACCTCTTCAAAACCTTGTGTCGTCAGTTCGAGAAAGGCCAGACATTTTCAAGCTTTCTTCACATCTTTCAACACTATTTCCCTCTGTGCTCTAGGGCAATTAGAAAAATCGGAGAACGCTAAAGACCTGGCAACGGACTGGACTTTTCAGTCACACATTTTTGGAATCCCGAGAATGAAATGCTCTTCAGTTCAAAATTGCCTGAAATGGCCCTTCAAAAAGTGACTCGTCCTAACAATTTAAAAATTCATTGCTTTCGTAATCAATCAGCCTTGAAATTTTTTAGTTGTCTAATATGTTTTTAGCTGCCTATAATTTTTTTTGTCTTAGAAGACTGAAAGATGTCTTGGTAGTGCTCGAAGTGCAGAGAAAAAAAGGGTGGGGACTCTGAATCAACGATTGGTACACTTCAATGGCAATTTGAAGAAATGTGCCCACAAGTCGAGAGCAGTGGGAGCTCACATTCCATCATTCGATGCACTTGTAAGCACTGCTGTGAGATGCTGACAAACTGTACCTAAAATCTCTGAAAAGTGGGAAGTCGTGAAAGAGTATTTCAGCAATTCGGGGGTGTGATGTCACAAGGAGTTCACAACATGCAGAATTGCTCATAACTAACTTTAATGATGTGATGGGTGCTGTATGTTGGTGACTAGCCACAGGACCCACGAAACACTGAGATGTGTTGATATCGTATACCCTTATCACAGGATGATTTGTGCCGACAATCAGAAAATCCCCGGATGGGTGGAACGAAAGACACCTGATAGGTTCAACTTCGGTGATGGAGCGGAATGCTTTCTTGGCAGACGATTTGCTGAAATCAAACAGCTTCACGTTGCAATCCCGACTCCCCGACGCAAGGATGTGCTCTCGGGGGTGGAACTCGACGAAGGTCACCTCGTCGAGGTGGTCATAAAGTGTTCTGATGACGGGATGACCCTGCTGCTCACTTCCGGGAGGTGGCTGGGTTTCCCCGCTGTCCATCGCTGATTTTGCAAGCATCCGTTCTACATCCAGAATCTGAGAAATAAATTTTTTAAATGTGACGCACTCTGGGAAAACAGGGAAACTAACCCAACATTTTGGTGCAAGCAGTGGTGCAATGGTAAAGTATGGTGCCAGACACCCAATGGGTAGGTACCCATGAAATTGGCAAGCCCAAATGCCCAATGTGAAAGCAATGAGCAATCATTTATTCAGGCCATACTGTGTCTGATGACATTTTTCATAGACCATCCTCCGTAATATGGGGTGGTATGACCTCCTTTAGACAACTTGGTGAAAGTCTCAGGCCTGCACCTTTCCGATGACAATGACGATGACACCAATTTGAAGATGTTCGGAAAATGCACTAAATGTCAAAAGATGTCAGGTCTGCCATGAAAACCAACAAGGTAGGTACTTTCACCTTATGACTGTTGCCGCATAAAAATTAAGATGTGTTTTTTCATGTCATAGGAGCACAGGAATGATCCATTGATTTGTACGCTCAAGAATGTAATCCAGTTGCTATTATCGTCATTCGCAGGAAAATTGCAAGGCTTGCAGGAATTCTTACCCCTAAACAATGTGGGGGGATGGTCAAACTTTAAGGAATTCTTGTATCCACCAACTTATTTGGGTAGGCATGATCACGAATTTAAACTCACGGCAGGTAAATCTGCGAAGGGTGTTGGCTTGTATTCCTTGGCTAGGTCAACCAATGAGTGGAATTCTCTCTCTCCACATGTCTTCGGTGAGGGTTGCGATTTTTGTGTTGTGACTTTTAAGCGGAACCTTATGCAGTTGTTCTCTAACAAGCTCCCCCTGCCCGAATGTCTTTTCATTGTTTTGGTAATTTTTGTAAAACATCTCATCATGTCATGTTGACTGTAGGCTTACCACAATTTTGTTAATTTGTGCCGGAGTTTTGTTAATTTGTGCCGGAGTTCTCCCCTTGCAAATTAAAACAAATTATTCTTAGTTGTCCATCCAGTTGCTATTATTTTGGCATTCACCCCAGTAAATTACAGCCTACGTCATTATTAGACACAAATTCTCTGCCTCTCTCGCCAAGTTGGAGAAAGATCGCCGGATAAGAATGGATGTGAAAACGGATGCCAGCAAACGGAACATGTAAACTTTACCAACTTCTCAATGAATAATGGTCCCACTTTAAAATGTTACTGATCAAGTTTCATCGCAAGCTTTGCCAACCTTAATCGAGGCATCTGCACTGCCAGTGGCGATGAGCTGCCCATCGTAGCTGTACGCACCAGCTCTGCACGGAGCCTTGTGGGAAGTGACGTATGCCGTTTCGTAGAGGGCAGGTTCTGGTGCAGAAGGTGTAACATCCGAGTCAAATTCCAGGTCGAAACCAGGTCCAATTTCTTCTTCATCTCCCGCAGCATCTTTGGTTTCTTTTTAAAATGATAGGCGAGAATAAACAGAAATTAAGGCACCTAGTTAACTATAGGTACCTAGCTACTATCTGTGCTACAGAAGTCAAAGTTGAGGCACCCTGCAAGCCACGAAGTTCTTGCAGATCAGCAATGGTTTAGTCAGTCCCCAGGACCGCATCTCAATATCCCAATGGGTCCACTTGGGGACTCGGGCTAAAAATGCTCTCCGGAAGCCAGAAAATGATTCCTGGTCATCCTTTGTGGAGAATGGTGCATCAATGGTTGCACTACACATTGGAGAAGAAAAAAAGGAACCAGAATCATCGAGGCTGGTTTCAAGTATTTTTGGTACCACAAAATTAAAGTCTGTGCTGCAAAAAGCTTAGCTGTGGCCTTGTCTGAAAAGGCCAGTCTCACTTTGGATTTTGTAAAACAAGAGAGAGGTCAGACTTTTGGAAGGTTGTCTTCCTTTTGGCGGATCTCAAAGCTGAGCCTGTTTCGACCGGGAGCACCAGGATCCATGTTGTTATAGACCTGCGGTGTCTCTGTCCCCAGGACCGCTTCTCCCTACAGGGTCTCTCCTGGGGAGACAGGCTGAAACAGCTCTTTGGACCTCCACCCTCGGAAGTTGCTGGTGACCTCAGCCGGGTTATATCATTGGCCAATCATCAGGAAAGGGGTTCTTGGTCATCCTTTGCGGGCACATGACGTCCCCAGGCACCGACACCTGACGTCCCCAGGCACCGACACAAAATTCTGCTGAGGAAGCTGTGGGCATATGGAATTAGAGGGATGCTGCATTCACTCATTGAGAGTTACTTAACAAGCCGGTGGCAGGTTGTCCAGATTGAGGATGAGCTCTCTACAAAGTTACCTTGTCAAAGTGGAGTTCCACAGGGATCCATCTTGGGTCCTTTGTTATTTCTGATATACGAGGGGCGTTCAATATGTTTCAGGCTTTGCAGAGAAATTTTTATTTCATGGCGTTTTCCTCTCATGATATCAAAATTTGGCTTATTCTAAGATGCTGGTATGATTTTCAGTGTAATCCGATGCAAATTTTTCAAATTATAGCTGTTTGAAATGAACACACCAGAAACGGCTAAAATGAACAATTTGCTCAATTGAGAAAGTGGCTTTTTTCAGATGAACACAAAATTTAATAATCTTGCTCACTGGGCCCAAGTTCCGACTGCAGAATTGCATAAATGATGATTCTGCCATCTTCATTTATGCAATTCTGCAGTCGGAACTCGGGCCCAGTGAGCAAGATTATTAAATTTTGTGTTCATCTGAAAAAAGCCACTTTCTCATTTGAGCAAATTGTTCATTTTGGCCACTTCTGGTGTCTTCATTTCAAACAGCTATAATTTGAAAAATTTGCATCTGATTACACTGAAAATCATACCAGCATCTTAGAATAAGCCAAATTTTGATATCATGAGAGGAAAACGCCATGAAATAAAAATTTCTCTGCAAAGCCTGAAACATATTGAACGCCCCTCGTATATCAATGATCTCCTGGAGAGATTGCGCTCTGAGAGTAATGTCAAGGTGTATGCTTACGCTGATGACATAACGATTCTGTCGACAGGAGATACTCCAAATCAAGTTGAGCAAAACCTCTCGTCTGCTTTGAACCTGGTCCAAAAATGGTTATGTTCCAATAGGTTAAAATTGAATTTTGATAAAACAAAAGCAATCTTGTTTAGCTCTAGGCATCCAGTAGCTGTTCAGAATTTACACCTTGGATTTGATGAAGCAAATCACCGTATATTAGTGGAAAAGTCTGTAAAATTACTTGGTGTGTACTTAGATAGTGGCATGTCTTGGAACGTCCACATTGAAGCCCTGTGTAAATTTATGAATTCTTCTATTTATATGTTTTCTGGCCTTGCCAGGTTTATGCCCAGGTTTGCATTGATCCAGCTTTATTTTGCATTGGTGCATTCGAAACTCTTGTTTGGAATTGAAGTTTGGGGGGTCTTCGTTTAAAAGTACAATTGGGTTGCTTTATGCAAAGCAAAAAAGGCTGATAAGAATCATTTTGAAGGTAAACCGGGATTTCCCTTCAGCTTCACTGCACATAGAATCAGGGATAAATTCAATTTATCACATCATTGTGCAGAGGCAAATGTTTATTACCTTCAAATGTCTGAGGCACAGGTCATTTGTGCTGGGCTTGGAGCTTACATATTATAAGAATGAGAGACATTTACGCAGTCAGGCCTCCAGAAATCTCTGCCTGCCACATCCTCGCACCAATTATGGTAAGATGGTTCCGTCTTACAGATTTCCATTCTTATCCTCTCAAGCCCGGAATTACGAATTCGGCATTTGCAATGGTATTCCGCAATTTTCGGCACCAAAAAGTGTCGCTCCCGCCGGAATTAATAATTTTTGCAAGGATTTTCGAAAAACGGAAGAAGCAGAAATGCATGCATTTCCCGCCCAACCAAGCCAGATTTCTGCTCTGTGTCAATAAAATCACTCGTATTTTGATGTTTTCAACCAATAAAAACACTTTTGCACAAAAAAAACTGGCCAAAACACACACAAACCACTGAAAACTGCACCAAAATTGAGCAAAAACTGGAAAAATCAGGAAATTTCAACACAACGCCATTTCAAAACGAATGCAGCAAATCGAGTGAAATAAGCGTCTGCTAATTCGCGCGTCTTTCAACTTTTCGAAAATTCAAATTTCGGCGGTCGGCAGATGTCGCGCGATCGCGAAAAAAGGCGCCTAAAACAGGAACTCAAGACAAAAACCCGGGAAATTTGAAAATTGCGCCAATTTGAAACGGTTGGACCGATTTTGGTGGAATAAACGTCGTCTGGATCGCTGTTTGTTCCTCTTTCCGAAAATGAAAATTTTAGCCGACGCGATTCGCCGCATTTGCGGCGATAAACCCATTTGAATGCATGGTATTCCCGCGCGTACGGTGTACGGCAGTCGGCAAATCGCTACAGCTTTAAACACGCGTACACCTTACATCAGTCGGATATCAGTTGCAGTTTTTGAGCGCGTATGGTGTACGGGCGCCGGGCTTGACCGGTTATGGAACTCATTGCCTTTGGCAATTAAATCGGAAACTTCCCCTTGGACTTTTAAGCGATGTGTTCGCAATTGGTTAGACCAATTCGACGGTGATAAAATCGCAACAAAGTTTTTCACATATTGAGTCTTGGATTCCGTAGCTGGGTTCATGGAATGTGAGATCCAGTTGGTACAAAAAATATCCTTCCAGCTGCCCTCACGATGCTTGTCATCTAAAAGTTTTTTTTTGTCACTCACAAGTTTCACTCCCATGTGCTGCACTGCCTGAGGTAACTCTAGCCAAGTTGCTACCAGCTTCAGTCAGTGTGGCACATAACGGATTTTTTTTTTTTTTTTTTTTATTTCTTTCAAGCATGGAAGGAAAGCATCCTTTTTTTTCTTTCAGTTTTGTTTGTTTCTCTTTCGGCAGAGAGATCATCATAGGGGTGGCACTACCTCGCTGAGGCAGGTAATTAATTAATTTTTTACATGCAAGTGAATGGCAATAATTTTTATCTCGCAGTTCGGAGTTAGAGTTATCCCCGTCATGATCTCTCCGCTGTTTTTGAGGTTATTTTCCTTAGGGCTAGGTAGGCCCATTTGGGACCAGTTCCTTTTGATTCCTATTGATTGCTTTTGTTGTCATTTCATTTTTGATATCTAATGGATGTTCTTTTCTTTATTTTTCTTCCAAACTTGCGGTTGTGTTGTCATCACTGGCAACACTTTCTTTCATTTTTATCTAGGATCCCTATTTTTGCTATGATGTTGCTCTTTGCACTACCTACTCTCGTGCTTTCATTTACCCTTTGTGTTGGGTTCAACTTCTTCACCGGAATTTCTGCATCATGTTTTGGTCGATGATGTGCTGCAAGTGGTGTCCCAACACAACTGTAAGTTTGGTTGTATGCTGCCTTTCCTTGCAATGAAGTTTATAAATAATGTGAAATCTATCGCTTGAATTGTAATTTTGCATTCTTTTTTGATTTTTGAAAGTTTGTACGGAAAAATATGAAATTACAAATTAAATTTAGAAAAATTAGAAAAAAAAACCCTAGCAGCTCACCTTGCTGTTGCTTTATCCCCAAAGTGACCAACTTCAACAGTTGATCAGAAGGTGGACATGGTGGATCAGCCTGGATGGAGGTGGACAGCGATACTGCAATGTTCTGATATCCGTCGTAGAACAGCTGACTGCAAGAAAATAGGCATGAAAATCATTCAAAATCAAGTGGGCCCCAAAAATGAACTCACCATGTTCTTTATCCAATGACCAGAAGTCTCCGTTTTTCTCTGTCATGATCTTCTCGAGAAGTGCAGAAGATCGTGACAGAGAAAAATGGAGACTTGTGGTCATTGGATAAAGAACATGGTGAGTTCATATTACTTGATCGTTGATACCCAGGAGTCAAAGTCCCTTCGCTCCATGATCATTCAAGATGATGGACTTGAAAGAAGATATCCAAGGCATTTCGTCAACACCTCGTCAAATTTGAGAATCCAACACAGAGCAGAAAAATTGAGGTGCACTTGAAACAGGTCTGACAACAATTTTATTGGACATTTCAGTATGGCAGCCCTGACCTCATGGCACCCTGACCTCAACATGTTTGATTCATGAGGGATGCTGGGGCCCTATGCAGCTGAGGAGTTTGCAAACACCATCATTCCCTATGGATTTGGGTAAGATTAACCGGTCATGCCCGAGCGCCGTGCATTTACGTCCGCAAAAAAAAACAAACTGCGTACGAGCGACGTAGATAAACGTCAAGACCGGCATGATGTGATTGTACGGACGACGTAAATAAACGTCGGCATGGGTATTCCATTTTCAAGGGATTTGAATTCCATTACGTAATATCAGCACCACTCAAAAATATTCACAGCCGGAAAGAGGAAAAAACAGCGATTTAGCAGACGTTTATTCCGCCAAAATCGGTCCAACCGTTTTCAATCAGCGCACTTTTCAAATTTCCCGCTTTTTTTCTCTCAAGTTCCTGTTGAAGGCGCCTTTTTCGCGATCGCGCGACATCTGCCGCCCGCCGAAATTTGAATTTTCGGGCAGTTGAAAGACGCGCGATTCAGCCGACGCTTGTTTCACGTGAATTGTTGCATTCGTTCAGAAATGGCGTCGCGTTGAAATTCCCTGTTTTTTCCCGTTTTTGCTCAATTTTGATGCGGTTTGAAGCGTTTTGTGGGTATCTTGGTCGTTTTTTTGTGGAGGTGTTTTTTTTTTGTTGAATTCATTAAATTATAGGCGATTTTAATGACACAGAGCAGAAATCTGGCTTGAGTGGGCGGGAAATGCATGCATTTCCGATTTTTCTGTTTTTCGAAAATCCTTGCAGTTATTATTAATTCCGTCAGGGGCGACATTCCGTGTTTCCGAAACGCGCTGAAAAACATTTTAAAACCAGAATTCGCAATTTCGGGCTTGACCGGTTAATGAGAGTTTCTGGTACTCCATGCACCAGATGCATTTTTTAAAGGAATCACCCCCCAAGAAAGTTGGTACCTACATTCACAACTCTTTTAACCTTCTTGGCAAATTATTATTTTCGACTGATTTAATAGTAGGCACAGCATGCACCTGCAGACAATCTGACAATAAAATCAAAGGAGTTGTTAAAAAAATTGACAATTTGGCCTAGTCAAACTGAAAAAAAAAAAACAGTAGAGGTCACTCGGGATCTGGTGGGCCCTTCGGAGTACGACTGACAACAACCAACCCACCCACAATTGTTGTGAAACTTCTACTCCATTCCATTTCACAGTTGTACGTGACAGTTCAGCATTGAAATGGAAACGTACTTGTAGATCGCAGAACAAATGTCACTGGTTCGGTAGTTATTATAGGTACCACATTTACCACAAATAATCTGTTTCACAGCCGATTTCAGCAGATCGTCACGATCCGCACATCGACACCTGATGATCTGGTTGACCACACAAACATTTGGATTCACATTGATAGGTACTGCGAATGACGAGGTCAACCATTATCACCACTCGTCGATCCGCAGATCCAGGCCATCAGCCGATTTATCTTCATTTTGGAAATCAGTCATTAAATTTTCAATCTGTCTTTGGTAATCTGTTTTCACATGTTATGTCAACACAGCGCTTAAAGTGGAAAATAAAAAGGGCCGGAGCTCCCTTTTCAAAAAAGGGACCAAGAATTCGAAAAAAGGGACCAACATTTTCAGGGTGTAATTTCAGGTTTTTGGAGGTGGGGGCACTTTTCAGAGAAGCAACTGAGTACCGACCTTGTTGGGGGTCGGGCGGAGCCCCAGCGGAGTTCCAAGGGCAGACAGCCTGGCGGAGTCCGCGGAAGTTTTGAAAATTAGCCGCAATTTGGGTGTTATTACAGGCCAAATATTTCGAGTTTTGGAGTCCAATTTTCAAGGAAATGGGTACGAAATCAGCAGATTAAAAATGGGATTTGACGCTCAAAAAGACTGGGGGTGAAGCACGCAAAAAGGGACGGAGCTCAGCTCCTGCATTCAAAAGATGTCGGATGAAAGGGACTGCCGGAGCTCAGCTCCCGCTGCCGCAGGGACGGCCGGAGCTCAGCTCAGGTGAGCTCCGGCACACTTTAAGCCCTGTGTCAACATGACGTCTGTCACCCGCAAGTTCGTTTGATTAAGCTTTTCAGCGACATAATTGAAGCTAAATAAACATTTTCAGATCCTAGGCTAAATACCTACAAGAAAGTAGAAATAAAAAAAATGTGAGACCCGAATAAAGTGTGTGGCCAACACTTCTTCCCAAAACACCCCGACAAGGAAAACTCCCTTGTCGACAAGGAAACGCAGCGAGACATTTCTTGCCGATATTTAAAGCACCTAGCCCTGTTCAATCTGCAGAGCATACCTAGGTATAATTTTATTATTGACCATTTTATACCCACTTGGAAAGGCCAATTTTCAACCATTTGTGATATCTTCTGTTGATGCGAAATTTGCTGTGAAGCTGACCAAGATTTAGCAGTGATTCAGAATTAGGCAGGTACCTAGGTAGGTCTAGGTGCGCTTTCATTCAAACAAGCATGAGCAAAATGTAGGTATCCAAGCAATCCTTCCTGATGTGACAGGAGCTGGACATCTGGCCGCCATTGAATTCTGGACGCAGGACATCTGCCAAACGTTGGGCGAGGGTAGGTAGATTAGGTTACAGTGGGTTGGGTTTCAGGGAGCCAGGTAGGTACCTACTTGTCCAGTGGCCAGATGTCCAGGAACTTCCTGGACATCTGGCCACTGGACAAGTAGGTACCTACCTGGCTCCCTGAAACCCAACCCACTGTAACCTAATCGAACTAAGGTGACAGGCGTTGTTTGTTGGTAAGGTGTGAGAACGTCTCGTGGGCATACTTACATGTCCTCTTTCTGTGAGAAAGTGCCTCATTCCTTATAGGTAACATAGGTAATCACAAGATCCACTAACCTCACCATCAACCGATAAAGAAGTGACCTTGTTTTCAAGATATCAGCATCTTGTCCCGGGAGTTTGGATATCTCGGCATCCACTGGCATTTTGGATGGCAAAAGCACAGCAACAACCATCAACCAGTGATGTGAGCCAACCTAGATCAGATGCTATAAGAAACAAAAAAGCAATTCTGGAAAACACTTAAGTCATGAACACTATTGCCAGTTTTTAGCAAAGTAGGTGCTGTTGTGTAACAAGTTACAACACGCGTTAACTGTTCATTTTGCCTTGCCTTTGTTCGTTAGTCATTGCGATCCCAGTATGAACACTTTTGCCAGTTTCTAGCAAAGTAAGTAGGTACTGTAGTGTAACAAGTTACAACACGCGTTACCTCAACCTGCTCATTTGCCTTGCCTTTGTGTTCATTGTTCATAGCGATCACAGTAGGTACAATCTTTTGCTCTTCCTTCACCAAGTCAAATCAGGTGGACATTCACTTCTTTTGCTGTGTCGGCCAATTTGCACCCCAGAAAGGGGGTTACAAATTTTTTTCTAGTGAAGCCCCGAGCCCGCCAGCCTTCCGGCTAACCAATGCAAAGCAAAGCATGAAGCCCAGGATTCTCCCACAGTCGATGCCCACGTCAGTCTGTTTTCCACCTGGCGCAAAAACAGCATAAAGTTTAGCATGCTCGATATTGTGAAGTTCTTGGCCGGCTGAAGTTGCGCAGTGCTGCACAACTTCTGTTGTGATGCTTCTCTTTGTATGCGAACTCCCGATTTTCAAAAATTTAAAAAAAAATAAGAAAGTGACTTTTAATGTCTCAAATGTCATATGGAGAACCGAGAACCCGATTTTGCCAAAACGCTCCAGCTTTTTGGGGACTCCCGTCCCCTGAACCGCTGCTGGGTATATAGGATTTTTGCACATAATGGTGGCTGGTCATGTCTGTCTGATAGGTACCTACCTACCTACGCTTGCTGTTCCTGATTACTTTGGTCGCCACGACCATGCCTCAAAGATCCATGTTTATCAGCCTTCCAATAACATTTTTAAACAGGGGCCTATTCGTTCATTCCCAGGACCATTGTAGACTGGAATCGACTGTCCCAAAATTCAGTGGATTCATTTCTGAATCAACCTGTTTCTCGCATTTCCTGATCCGTTATTTTCTCCAGTGTTTTCGACGTTACTGACCTGCCTAACATGATCCAATCAGGTGCATTACGTGGGGTTGATGAAGATGAGGTCTGGGAACGGGTCTAAAACCCATGCCCAGACCTAAGCCGGGAACCTGCCAGCTGCCCGGAGTCGGCGGCCCCCACTGCGTGGTCAGTACAAAACCTTTTTCACGCAGCTGGGAAAAGGGAGTGTGCGTACTGCGTACTGCTGGCGAACGCCGCTGGTGATTCTGTGACTCCCTGTGCTAGTTAAGCGAGCTTATGCCGGACAGTGCTCTCGCCACGTGACTGACACAAGGCGACCCCTTCCCCCGTCGAGTGCACCGGAGAGGGGAAGGAAGGCAGTTGCAGTGGTGATCATTTCATCATCTAGGTACCTGTTTCTTTAATCTTTATTTCATTTTTGTTTTTACTTTTTTGCATACCCAGGTATCTGTTTAATTTGTGATCGTGAATGGGTGTGGGAGATGATGCATGCTTGGGGTGTTCTTCTGTGGGTGTGTGTGTCTGTGATTGTTGTCTGACTGTCATTGAATGCTATATGACTAGGCCCCGTCCACATTCCGATGATATGTTTTTTGAGCTCCTTTCCCCTCCTTGCCCCTCCATATCCTTTACCATTTCCTCCTTTCGAATAACATCATCGTGAATAGTGTTCGTAAATTCCCGGGAATTTATTTTCGGGGGAATATTCCCGGGAATATTCCTTTTTCGGGAATTTTGGGAACAAACGAAAATTCCCGGGAATTTTGGGAATATTCCCGCATTGGGAATATTCCCAGGAATTTTGGGAATATTCCCGGGAATTTTGGGAATATTCCCGGGAATTTTGGGAATATTCCTGGGAATTTTGGGAATATTCCCGGGAATTTTTGGATCATTACCAGGAATTTTGGGAATATTCCTTGGAAAATTCAAATTTTGAAAATTATTTTGAAAATTTATCACATTTTGCCAGTTTCGATATGAGTGATTTCACCATTATCGCCAGAGCAGATACAGGCTGGTGGGAAAATGCAAAATGCACGAAAGCAGCAAAATGTTGATAATTAATGTGGTTAAAGTCACCCGGGCTGTGAATTCTATGGTAGGTACCTTTTTCAT
The DNA here is from genome assembly GCA_030068105.1 of Sinentomon sp. SZTP_YWyxl. Taxonomy (NCBI): domain Eukaryota; kingdom Metazoa; phylum Arthropoda; class Protura; order Sinentomata; family Sinentomidae; genus Sinentomon; species Sinentomon sp. SZTP_YWyxl. The sequence continues at coordinate 19,910 of JASGXE010006482.1, forward strand.
TTTCTCGGGTAATTACGATGCGGAAGGGTGAATCTAGGGCGGCGTAATTTCAGAGTAAATTTTGGGGGATTTTTAAACCTGGTTATTCCTGGCCTGTCTTCGAATGGCTTTTTTAAATTCCAATTTTCCTTTCTTTCGAACAAATTTTCTATTTGAAAAATCATACTACACATTTAGGTACCTACCTACTTAGCAGAGTTCGTTCAACAGTGAGCAGTTTTGATCCTTTAGAATCATCGTGTGGGGCTGATATGCTCCCGACTCAGAGACTTGTTGGTAAAAATTTATAAACATCTGCTCCTTCTTGACGAGCATGATGGCATGATTAAGAGTTCGCGACTGCAGGCTTATGTCTGGTTTTGGAGGCTTTTACTGACGAAATCTTATGTTGAAATTGCCTGCCGACTCTCGTGTTGGAACTGCGTGGGCGGACTGGGTCTAACCTGCACACCAAAAGATACAAAGAAGTTGTACCAAAACGCTTTGGGCCAACAAATAGAATTTGTTCCAATTTTTAATTTTTTTTTCAAAGTGACAAAAAGATCATGTTTTAATTTTCAAATTTGCATCTAGAATATAGAATTTTCATGTAGAATTACCTACCTGGTGCTGCAAAGATGTGTAGGTATTGCATATTGTTCAACAGTCGTAAAGAAGTGGATGGAAGTTGGTTTTTTTACTCTTGGGGTAATCTAGGGTAAAAATTCACCAGATTTATGGCAAATGCATAGTTACACATTCACAACCTTGGGTTGAAGGTAGACAAGCAAAAGGAGCAAAACGGCTCAATGGGGAGAGCAAGCCCACAACAATTAAATTTTAGGAGAGCAGCCATCCTCACCCCTTCATCGCAGTAAATGCACTTAAAGTCCAACCCCTTAGGTACCCCTTATCAAAGTCCAACCCCTTAGGTACCTACCCCTTTTATGTCCAACGCTGGCCGCTCTGGAGACAAAAAGTCTAAAGTTGATGAGGTCCATGGCTTCCGGAGCAAGTTCTCTTGCGAATCCCAGCTGACCAGCTTTGTGCATGATATCTCCACCTCACTTGGAAAATCCAATCAGACTGATGCAATCTTTATTGATCTGGTAAAAGCTTTTGATAAAGTCTCAATCCCCATCCTTCTCTCTAAGCTTTCTCAGCTCAGCATACCAGAAAATCTTTTTCAGTGGATATCTAACTTCATTTCGGATAGGCAATTCCAGGTCCTGGTGTGCAACGACCTGTCTGATCCCTTTCCTCTCACCAGTGGCATCCCTCAGGGCTCAGTGTGTGGACCTCTTCTCTTCCTCATTTATGTTAACGACATGGCAGTTAATATCACCTCCAGTGTAAGGCTCTTTGCGGACGATATCGTCCTTTATAGGGTTATAAATTCCCCAGTTGATTCCAAGTTCCTTCAGGATGATCTTAATAACATTGGGAAATGGTGTACAGAAAACTGCATGAGCATTAATGTTGCAAAGACATCTGTAATGTCCTTCAAACCTGTTTCACCCACCTCTGTCTCATCTACTGAGTATCATGTTGGCTCCTTTGTGTTGTCACGGCCTGATGATATCAAATATCTTGGTCTTCATTTCAATTCCTCTCTTAACTGGGGCCCCCTATTCACCCCTTATTGGTGCAAAACGTGGGGCAGAAAGAGCCGATTCTCTTGGCTCCAGTGGTTGGAGAAGGTGGCCAAATTGTCAGGTGACTGACAAAACTTTCATCAACAATGTTGTTGTCAATACGGTTGTACCAAACAACTGCGGGAGCTCACGCAAGAGAGCAAGTCGTTTTTCTGCAGTTG
>JASGXE010006483.1:0-22326 GCA_030068105.1 Sinentomon sp. SZTP_YWyxl
AAAGGGGTGAGTCTCCGCAGAACCCCAAATTTCATTTTGGTTCTGCTCGCTCTGTTGTTGGCACTGCACGATTTTGAAATGCTATGCTTTTCATGTCTGGTTTTTTGAAACTTGAATTGCTGTTTTCGTTCTCTCTTTCTCTCGCTCCTCGCTCTCGCTCTCGCTCTCCCTTCCAACTGATGCATATCTGCTTTTTATCTTGTGTTTTTTTACTTTGAGGAAAAGCGTTCCCCTTCGCATGCGCAGGGTGACCCAAAAACAGAAAATGCACAATTTCACGTAATGGATGTAAATATAAATTACAAATGTAAAAAACTACAAATAACATAAAATAATTAAAAAGTACAAAAAATGCAAAATGATAGAAAACAGACAAAAAATCAACAACAAAAAATAAACAAAAATAAAAATTCAAAATACAAAAACAAAAAATAATTTTTTTTCATTGGGAAACACACGAGTGACTTCATGGACACGGTTTGATCAAGATTCCTGTGTCATAAAAAGCCTTCGTTAACAAAGCAGTTGACCTCAAGGCCGAAATAATGGAAATGGCCGCAGTGCTCAGACATCCTATAAAATTTCAGTGGACTATAAGTTGACAGTTTAAGAAAACCGAACAAAATTACTCCAGTGTTTTTAAACTCCAATGTTTAAGTTAATCTAACAAAATGATCTGCAATGATTTGAAAGTCTGTCAGGCCACAGCAAGGTTGGTCTCAAGAACTGTCGGCGAGGCTCACAAAAATTCTGTTGCACAAATGCCAAGTTGATCTGCATGCAATTCACAGCATGAACCCTGCGGCATTGAAAATCTTTGACGAAAAACAAGCTGACCAAGAATTACCAGAAGGCATATGTCCTGAAATCACAAATTGGCACCCGCACAAAAATTATTTTTGGCAAAAAGTTGACCTGAAGTGTTTTGGTCAGCATCGAAAAGTGAAATGCAGCACACTTGGAAAAAGTCGCAGATAATACCTCAAAGAATTGCGGTGCAGTCTTTCTCTAACACTCTGTACAATAACTGGATTTATCTTTTTGAAACTGCAACAGATGGCCTCAAAATGCTTATTGCATGCCGTTTTTTATTGACTGACTGATCGTTCGTTTTTCTCTCCTGAAGGGCTTCAATTTTTAATTTCTCATTCGTGTTTAACCCTTTCCGGGAAACGGTTTTTGATTCCAGAGAGATAAAATATGCATCGCAGACCCTTTGCGTGCCCAGTTTGAAGTGCTGTCAGAGCAGAGCTCACAGCCTGAGCTAGCCATGAGTCAGCAAAGCCACAAGCTGTGGTGGACCAAAGCAGCCATGCGAAAAGGCGTTTGAGCCACAAGGTGGGCACGGTTGAGCTCTTGTTTAGCTTAGCTTATCTCTCCGGAGATATCGCGCATCCGAAACCCAACCACAAGCATTGTCTTTCTTTTCATCACCGGCACTCATCCTTGCGTCAAAGGTGACACATCCCAAAGATTCTTAAAACCTCCAAGTGTTCCTCTAAACATCAGCTACCACCAAACGTCTCTAATCGGAACCAGGACAATGCAATGTGTCCGTCGAACATTGCCAGAGCATGATACCAGGAAAAGATTTTAATTTTGAAAATAAAATTACAATATAAAAACCATCCAAAACTTAAAAGACTTGCAAAATAATAAAAAAATACCGTCCAAAAACAAAGGACAATGGATACAAAAAGTACCTATACATTGATTTAAACGAACTTCTGGCAATGTGCAAAAAGGTGTGGATAAGTTTGATTCAAGAGATATTTCGCACGGACAAGGAAATTTCTGGGAGGTTATATATGTTAAAATTTCTGGAGGTGTACACCCACAGGGCGGTTTAGCAAAACCCTTGCGAAGCGTTGTATTTCTCTGCTCTGCTGTAACTCTGGAAAATTCGTTCAATCCACGGGACAGACTGATGCACGAGCAAGATGCTTTTTCAACTTTCTCGACGTACACAAAGATGATCTTTCATCATGAGGCCTGCATTGAGAACTCGAATGTGGCAACTTCCGGCGCCCGGACCACGAAAGGTGGAGCAGAGGCTTCGCCATTCTTTGCTGGCTGAGAAACTGTTTCACTGGAAAAATGAGTGTTTCAGTGCGTTTTTATAAAAAACAATATGATGGAACATGTCATACCATTGTGCATTTCAATGATTCATGAAAACAAAAAACAAAAAACGAATGTTTGAAAATGTCTCCAACTTTACATACCTACACATGTGGTACAAAAATTACACTTATAATAACTAACACATGTTTCTATCTTGAGAGTAACTTAAAATGCTTCGTGACATCTGGCGGACACTTTTTCAGATTTTTGGTCCAGAAGTAAGCACTCTCTAAGCAGAATAATGTGGTAGCACTTTCGTATCATATACACATAGATGATAGTGGGAGGAACAAAGAAGCAACCTGAATTATTAATAGCATCTAATCACGAAGAATATGCAATGCAAGCATGGGGAGAGTGCGGATCACAGGGTGCGGGAAATCCAAATGTCCAGTTTAGGGCCCTTGGGTTTGGATGATGATCAGGCCACAACCACCGGCAGAGAGGTGACACAAATTTCTTTTGCGGCGGGACTTCATCCAATGGACAAGAGATATCACCATGATACAAAATTCCTTGCGATTTTTGGAGGCTGTCCAACAATGTACAGCCTCCGACAACATTTTAATTTGCGCACTGACAGAGGGCAAGGGGAGGGCTGAGAGGTGTAGTCAGTCATTACAGGAGATCAATTTCGAAGTCCCGGATTTTGAATGCAGTTTTGAATGCAAATTTTATTAAAAGCATTCCCTTAAAATATTCGTCTTTTTCAAGGTCGTTGCGTTTTTGATGCCTGAAAAAAGCATTTTCACGAAAACGCAGCTTCACACCATGCATGAGTATAAGGCCTCACACTTTACAGTTTACGTTTTTGTATTTACGTTTCGACGGAAAATACAATAAGGAACGTACAACTCCCGTCAAAAGTCTTCGAATGTTAGAGTTCATTTCCAGGAATTAACGGCAGCGGCATTCACCGTAAATCACCTGACAAGACCAGGGCTCTTTGAAGTTCCTTCAAAGAGCCCTTACAAGACTGTTCGTTCGTGCTCGTGAAACTGCTAGTGAAACTGCATGCTCGTGAAACGGCATCAAACGCTGCTGAAATTAATGGGTAGCACCCAGTGTGTCCCGTAAGTATACACATAGGTAGTTTGCAAATGCCTCGTGCATGGGCGACTTCCTGAAGCAATTCCAGACGAAACTGTACAAAAGGACTTTTGGGGGTACTCCCCGAAAAAAACATCGGACCTTACATGTAAAATTGACGACATTTTGAAGACACAAAATTTCCCGAGTACCAATTAATTGTACGAGTAAAGGCGGTACTTACTGAGTTCCAAATATTGTAAAGCAACGAAGCTGACAAAAAAGCACGATGTGACTGTCCGATGTACTCCAAGCTGTCACTTCATGCTTTTTTGCCATTTTCGTTGCTTTGCAATTTGGTTCAGATACCAACAGTAAAATTTCGTTGTCGAGTGTCATCGAATTTTACAGTGTGGATTCGAAATGTTTTTTTTTTCGGCGAGCAGGTGCCCGCAGAAGTCACAGGAGTGCAAAAATTTATTCCACATTGTCGAAGAATTGCTTCAGGATGCTGCCCACGAGATTTGGCAAAAGAATCTGCAGGAACGCAGACCTGCGACGATTAAGCAACTTTTCCACAAGTTGAATTCCGAGGCAAAAATTCACTCTGCGGCAAAGTGATCGCGGAGAAACTTCAATTTCTATTCCAGCTAACGCGTCGTGTGCACTGTGCTGTCATTTTTCTCGTGTGTCGCCATCCACCGCTGGCATGTTTTATTTGCGTTCAAGAAAAGAATGTAGATACACATGTATGAATGATTTGCCAGAAGCAAATATCCGGGAAACAACTTCGAATAAAAATCAAATATAATTCCGTGAATTAAATTCACAAATATCTTGTAAATGCGCACACAGCAGCCAGGGGGCATTTGCCAAAACAAAAAATTGAGTCACGCAATCGGTGTCGGAAATTCAAGAAGGCAAGCAAAACCACGATGGGGTTCCCCCGGGCAGTGGGATGGGGGCTATGACGACATGCGGCAATGCGAGCGCTGTGCGGTCCATCACCGTGATCAGAACTTCAGCACTGCTCAGAAATTAATTACATTAGCTGGAAATTCAGACAATCTGCTTGCCAACGCAATCAATCCACGCGAAGAATTTATCTGGATACAATACGTCATACGTCGCTTAAAAGTAAAAAATACCGCCAACAGCGACTTCTGTTCGTGTGGGAACCCGAAAACCAGAAAATCGTGATTTTTCGCTCAAAGTGGAAATGGACTCCCGACAGAAAAATCGGCATTGAAATTTCAAAGGTGTTTTTCATTCGAATGACTAAATGCCTTGATGATTGCTCGGCGATTGAAAATTACAGGCCACACATATCAAACAGGCAGAAGAAGGCGGGTCAAAAACCTGGAATCAGACGAAAAAATTCCCCAACATGAAATAAATTTTGCCGAAAATATGCCCAACAGAGCGGTAAATTGAAAAAAATGCAGCAATGATTTCACGACGAGATTTTGCGAGAACACCGCGCTGTGCGATTTCGGGGGAATTTTTGGTGTTGGCATGCTGGTCAATAATGATTATGAGTCTCAAGTGTTTTCCGATGCCACAAATGCTGCTACAGTGGGTGGAGTTGAAAGTTCCTGTTCACAAACGGCTGTAACTGGAATTTCCTTAGGGCCCATGATTTGGTTTTTGCCTTATATTGACGAGTCCAATCCTCGAATCTGCCCGAAGTTATGATATTTCGACGAAATCGCGGTCACTTCGGGTACCCTCACGCTTGGAAAGATCAACGTTTATCCCCGGTGTTCAGAAGTTCATACATGCTGCGCCCAACTCCCAAAGGGATGTTTTCGATGGTTGAATTGCTGCGCCCATGAACTTAATTAAGCTGGTGGCCATGAGGAGCGAACATACTTCCAAGGGGATGTTTTCGATGGTCGAATTGCTGCGACCGCATGGACTTTAGCTGGTGGCCATGAGGAGCGAACTTACTTCCGAAGGAATATTTTCGATGCTCGAATTGCTGTGACCGCATGGACTTAAGCTGGTGGCCATGAGGAGCGAACTTACTTCCGAAGGAATATTTTCGATGCTCGAATTGCTGCGACCATGGACTTAAGCTAATGGCCATGAGTAGCGATCTTACTCTCAAGAAGATGTTTTCAAAATGATCGAATTGCTGCGCCTATGGACGGTCGAATATCTCTTGTGATGTGCAACAGACGAAAATGTTTGGAAACGTTTAAAGAAAGCGAACTTGATGGCTCTTCATCCAAATAAAATGCAGGTAAACCAATTTCCGTGCGCAAAATGCTCGCGTGACGCTGGAGGATATCTTTCCTGCCATGCAAGATTTTTAGAAACATATTTCTGGATTTTCAACGCGGGCAAAAACAAAAAAATGTTTCGTTTTGTTCATTAATTCAAAACCCAGTTGCCGTGAAATCAAAACAAGGCAAAAGAGATGAAATATTTTATCCAATTAGGAGCTCTTTAGAAAAACAGACGGACATTCTGCCAGAAAATAAAACAGGTACACTGACAAAAACTGTCCTTAAATTGAGTGAAATCTTTGAGCGAGTTTCTCTGTTGTCCAATTGACCACTTTTTGCATGCTGGCAGTAGCATCGGCTGCAAGAACATTCGTCGTGGGTCAATCAGAGGGGACAATTCACGACAAGACTGCGTCGGAGAACCTATTTCTTTTCGAAGAGAAATTTTACCAGTGTAGAAACAACAAAACTGCTCCTGGTTTCCCGTTTTCTGCGCGCTCTTCAGCAGACAACTTTTCCCTGCAATCAATTCCAGTGAGGGAGGGCTCGTCGGAGAGGACTTGTTCCGAGCCGACCACGCTTCCGACTTGGTTGCAGCGGAAAAATGCCAATTTAACACATTTTTGTTGTTTGTGGCCTGTGACATGCGCATTCGAAGGCGGCATTGCCAGAAAAAGAGTTTCTTTGACAATTTTCCCCGAATTTAGCGTTTCGAATTTTTTCCTTGGCGCAGACGAATTGTATTCGTATGCCTTACCAATTAAATTACACGGAAAAAGTACAGGGTGATGAAGGGGATTCAATTCAATTCAAATTCATTTTATTTGTGAAGTTGCCCCCTCTCAATTTTTTTTAGGTACAATGCATGGCATATGCAACACATAAAAAGCAGAATACAAATACAGTAGTGCATAAATACAAATGGGATCTGACTACACACGTCTGACGACGAAACTGTCCCATGCAGTGTCATCCGGAAGATTATTCTTGCGAGAAACTATAAACCCAAGATTTCCATGAACCAAAAATCGACCTCTGCCATAACCTGAAACCCAATCCCTTGTCTATAGACGGACAAAAAAGCCCCGACCATCAGGACAAAAAAGCCCCGACCGGTCGGGGCTTTTTTGTGACAAGTGTCAATATCCTCATCAAATTGATCGTGCCTCCGGACATATGGGTATGTACCAGCCCTTCTTGAAGAGCAAACGGCCGCGTAGCTGTCTGCTCAGAATGACATCAATGGCGATGATGACGAAGATGAAAAGAAACCCGAGGAGTCAAAAACGCATATGTGGGGGAAATCCTGTCGCACTTTCGACACTTCAGTTGAGTCATCAAGTATGGGTCTGTCTGTTTTCAAGCGAACTGTTTTTCTGCTCCGGAAGAGGAGCTTCGCAATTCGCCGCAAAAAACAAAACAAATCAAAAACACGCAATTCAGCGAATAAAAGCCGCGCTTTTGATCTTTTTCGCTTGCTGGAAAATACGATGAAAAAACGATTTTTATTCGAAAACCAGAATATCGCAAATGCAACATAAAAACCAGATTCCACAAACTGCAATGCATGGAATGGACAATAAATATGTACCTGCATATGTTTTATTCAACGAGTTTTGTTCCATATTCCTCGTTCCGGAAATTTCTTGGTCATCACGACCTTGTTTGCATGGCAAACACTCTCCCGCGTATCCATATGGCGGACCATTTTCGCAATTTGGACGCCAAAGTGGGGATAATGGTTTTCAAAAACTTGTCATGCTGTTTCTCGGAGGAGTCAGGCAAAAATGAATGAGATAACTCTCGTGTTTGAATGGAAACGTTGAGCGCGGCCGTTTTCAGATTTTCCAGGAAATTTGCTTTTCAATCGCATTGGAATGGCAACATCTCCAGACAGAAATGAAAGTTTTCATTCTTTCGTCTGACTGGAAAAAGTGTTGTTTTGTCGAAATTTCCCAATGAACAGGCATTGTTTTGTCGAGAGTGATAAAAAGAGCGTCTGATGGAACGAGCAAGATTATTGATTTTTTTTTTCGAATTTTCTTTCATTTTTGGTGTTGCAATTCGCTCTGGCGGGCTGAAACCGCACAAGCCAACGACCAGCAATGTGGCAATGTCCACGAATGGTATCTTGTTTTCGGTTGGGATGGCCGCTCGCCCACATTTTGATCAGCGGAAAATCAGAGAGCGTTTGAGTGCTGTGACAATGAACTTGGCTGCGTCCCGCGCACCGGGCAGAAATGATATGGCGGGATGCCGGTTGTTTATGTCCAGCTCGAAAAACGACGACAAATATGGGGATTGAAAAAATCTGGAATCGAGATGCCCTCAAGAAAACAATGCAGGATATCTGACAGGCTGTCCAGAATTTCTTGACGCACAAGAAGCCGCAGTACCTAAATATGTCCCGAGGTATCATGAATGCAGAAGCATACCTCTGTTCCATCATCAACTCCAGCATCATTGAATTCTTTACGGCCGCATCAAACGCCAAATCAGATGCATCCTGGATTTTTGGGCCGAACTTTTGTGCCACCGCATTCGTTTTGGAAATTGGCTCCGGTAAACGTTTGCTTGTGATACACTGCATGCAACGCCTGCGGAGAAAACTTCTCACGATGAGAAAGTGAATGAATCCATGGACAAATTGGGGATGACGTTGTGATCGGGTTGGAAAAAGAGAAACAATCTTAACACAGACAATATTCTGCAATTTTGATCCCTGAATTTTGAATTTCTTTTCCTCAACCGGCAATCCGTTGACCAATCAACTGAAAGTATGATACCCAGATACTGCATTTTCAGACATCATTCGGTATTTTGGAACACCCTGTAACTGACAAAACATTAGTCAGACCAAAAGTCAAACTTGAACCGCAAGTCTTGAAAAGGTGGGCGCGCCCGATCGCAGCATTTTCACGGAAAAATATCCACGAAATAAAGAAATAAAATTTGTCGGAAAAAACGAGCATCAATAATAATTTCTCTCATTGAACCTGGACCACTTTGAGGGATAGAATTTAGGCGGCTCTGGCCAAATATGGTCAAAAGCAAGCCGCAGCGGAACCAGCGCAGAAGACGTCAACCCATGATGCAGAAAAAAGTATTTGGAGATGATACTCGAATGCGTTTTCCCAAATTGGATGAAAAGGCAAGCCCGGATTTTTGTTTCTCAAGATGAGAGGAGACCCACGCAGTTGGCTCGCCCATGTTTATACAATGGCGCATAAGTCTAATGACCTTTAAACGAGTTCAACACCAATGACACCAAAAGTGAATGAGGAAGATGAGGTCATGGAACTGCAGTCGGTTTCCCGTGAACACACTGGAATTCTCAAAGCATGCAAGGATCCCGATTTTCGACGGGATCCGACGGATTCCCCAAGCTGCCTGCGATTCAATGCGGACTATAGGGTGGCGACTTGACCTTCACCCCACGGGATGGCACTTACCGCAGAGGTTTCCATTCTCTCATAAGATTCCCTCCCCTCCGTTCCTCCACCAGTAAGCACTCCAATCCCAGTGAGCCATTACTGACACTGAACCTTTTGAATATTAATGTGCAATCAATTAACTCGGCCTTCAAAAAAGCATGCACACTGGAATTAATCACCTCAGAAAATGCTGACGTCACATTTATTACGGAAAGTTGGTTGTCTGCCAGCACGGCCAATTCGGAGGTACTGCCAAATGGCTTCACCCTGTACCGAATGGACCGTCCATCGCCTCCCACAGGTGACCCAGCCAGGGGCGGGGGTGCCATTATCGCTGTCAATGACGGCATCTGTAGCTCGCCATTGCCAGTTGATTACAATTTTGCATTTGGAGGGGTCATCGAGGTTGTATGGTGCCAAATTAATCTGGCTGGGAAAAAGTTTATTCTTGGTTGTGCTTATACGTCGGTTGTGGTATGTCCCCAACGGCAGGACTTGACGCTGTGATAGAATTTCGAAACTGCCTACACTCTAGATCACGTACTGAAAAATTATCTTAAAGTAAGACAGCGGATATCTGAAACACTGCTGTAATCTCTTAGTTTAAGACAAGAACGAATTATTAAGATAAAAAAGCGTCTGAAAATATTTAAGATAGGTGAAAATGCTTAATCCTGTCTTAAATTTTTCTCTTAATATGGATTTGGAATCTTAAATTAAGATAATTCATGCGAATTTAAGATTTTCAGACAGTTTTTGCCTTGTTTGCACCGTCTGAATTTAAGACAGTTTGCGCCGCTGTCTTAATTTAAGGCAACTGCTGTGCTATCTTAAATTAAGACAGCGACGTGCCGTCTTAAATTGTGGGAAGTGAGGGCGAAAATGTAAGAAAACAGAAAATTGGAAATGATATGAGGAAACATAACAGTTGCATTCAATGAAAAATCATATTTAAAAATTTACTGTTAAAAGCAAATTTCTCCGAATTTCCATTCTGGACTTTGACCAGCACCAAAATTCCCCAACACTCAATGTTTTCTGTTCTGAAATATTTTGTGATGTTAAATAGGCCATCCTTAATTTCAGATTTAGTGTTATAGTCTTAATGTGTAATGATTGTTACTCTTGATTGTTTAATATAAGAGCTGTGCAATAATTGTTCCCGTTCATGTAACTGTGATGTCAATTGTATCTGGAAATGAGTGCAAGAATTCAGTCTACTTCATGGTTGGCTGAACCTTTTTTCATTCTTGTCTGAAAAACCTGAGTCATTTCAGGAATATACCTTTCCGACACAAAGTGCATCTGAATCGAGAATTTAAGATGCACTGTAAATTAAGATTAATGACAGTTTGCTGTCTGAATTCCTCTCTGAATTTCAGACAGTAAGATACCTTTCAATCTTAAAATGTGTCTGAAATTCAGTCCTGTCTGAAAGTAAGTCATGGAGAGGTATCTTAAATGTCCTCCAAATGTCTGAAATTAAGTCATATCTTAAAGTAAGTCATGGGGGGTTATCTGAAAAGTGTCCCCCCTCTTAAATGGGAGAAAAGTGACTTACTTTAAGACATTTTGAATTAGAGTGTACTGAGGGTTCTTGACATAAATCTCCAAAATCACACAAATGGTGGTAAATCTGCTGGCCGGGCCGAACTCATCCTCTCAGGCGACTTCAATCTTCCTGGTATCAATTGGAATAGCCCAACTAATTTTAGAACTTCTGCAACCGAATCCGAATTCTTAAGCCTCACTGAAGATGCCGGTCTTCTGCAATTAGTTCGTGAACCGACTCGATTCAGCAGAAACGGCACCTCAAATACGCTTGATCTTTACTTTATTAATTTTGACCCAGAAAACAGCAACGTCAGGGTTATTCCCGGCGTTGCCGATCACATGGCTGTCTCAATATCCCCATAGAATAAGAATACTATAAGAAGGGACACGGCGCGGCGCCTGCCCCACCCAGACTGTTTATTTTTTATTTCTTTGAGGAGGAGCGGGTCCGGCTCTGCTGGAGACTGCTCTGCCGCGGCGCCATTTTGAAACTGAGAAAACATCGCATGTGAACATGGGAAATCAATGGAAAACTGCGTTGAATTTTTACTGTAAAATTGGATCTATTGGATGGAATTTGACGATATCGGGTGGATTTGATAGGGTTTGGTTCAAAGAACAGGACTAACAAACGGAATTTCAAATGTAAGCCGGGTATTACGAAAGAGATTCCAACAAAATTCAATCAAAAACCTCCAAAAAGAGGTCAGAACGCGAATGTGATAAAATTGGAATGCAGAGAAATGTTCGTAAAGATTGCACACCAGCACTTCATTTGATGCCTGCAACAAGGCCACAGAAGAAGAACAAAAATTCCACAGTCTGCCTGCCACCAAGATGCTGCAGCGTGCAGCATGTTGAAAAACTTTAAAGTCGTCAAATTCTCCACTATCCGTCACATATGTTGCACTTTCGACATCGTCAAATTGCGGCAAAAACCCGATGTCGATTTCAACGTGAGGTTGGTTTCGCAGACAAAATTGAATATTTTACTCTAAAATTTTTACTCTTAAGAGCAACTTCAGGAGAAACAGCTGGTGGAATGGACAGGAGAAGTTGCAAGGAATTTCACTAGCGCTGACAAACCAAAAGAGTGACAGAGGAGAAAGCGTGACAAAAAGTGACATAATTTTCAATTTTACGATAACAATTTCGATCACCGTTCAAAAAAGTTTAAAATTGGTTAAAAAGTCAGAATTTTCAAAACAGTGAAATTCATGGGTGTCTCGGGTTCATAAGTTGGAACAAAAGGCAACAACCGACAGGTCTGCCAATTTTATCACCCGAATGGAACCAAAAAAGCGCTCCACCTCCGGCGAACCCCTAACCACTGCTCATCCGGCCGGTTGCGCCATGGTCACTGCAAGTGAAATGACTATTTGTTTGGAAAAATGGAAATGCACCTTTGCAAGCCAAAAAAGGCGGCGAAAACTCCATGACAATCAAAATCGGCAACAACCTCATCGCCTCGGCTGTTGTGGACGAAGTAACACAAAATTGTTTTCGCGAACTAGGCATGGGTTCATAAAAATGCCTTGCAATTTGAAAGAAATTACCCACCACGATGTCATCAATTTCAGCGAACGGCAGGCGTTTCGGGCATTCGGCAACTCCATTCACATTTCGAGTGCAACGCCCGACGACTTGACAACTTCGACAACAGCCCTTTTGTCGAGCAAATTTCACTGCCATCAGAGTGAAAGCCACTCGCGCTGCACAAAAAAGCTTTCCCGAAAACGACAAAATTGACAGCAACCACGGAATCGCAACAACAATTATTGAGAGTCAGCAAATGAGAGTCAGCTGCTTCAAGAACAAATGAGAGTCAGCTGTTTCATGACAAACTGAATGAGACGCTAAATGACAAAGGCAGAACTCCAGAAACACCACCCAGTTTCAATTTCCAGCGGCAGCATCTCACGTTCAACCACATGGGCCGCAGACGGTCCAGCGATGTTTTTCTCATTTGCAAAATGGCGAAGCTGACGTAAGCAGTTTACGCTGCTCGAGAGTCGTGTCCTTTCTATTAGTATTTTTCTTCTATGATATCCCTATCCTTTCTGCTACCATCAACCAATACGGAGAAATTTAAGCGTATAAAACAATCACTCCAATATGATCTTGCAGATTGGGACATGCTTAGATTTTCCCTGGTAAGTGCCTATCCGGACTTTTTTCATAATTACCACTCTGCCAACAGTGATGAGTTGTGGGGTTATCTCTACCAGATTCTCGCATCTATCCTTGACACCATACCTGTGCGTAGAAAAGTTCAAGATGTCAGATGCCCTTGGGTGACTCAAAAACTGAAAAAACTCGTCTCGCTAAAGCGCCGCCGGTTCAAAACAGCTTGCCGTTTCCCCACATCACACAACTGGGAAAGATACGCAGTCGCCAGAGAGGATGCATTCAACTTGAACAATAATCTATTTTCTAATTTTATTGATAATTGTGTAAATACACCATTTGGACAATCTTTTTGGAACTATATGAGGCAGAGGAGGAAGGGCTCTTCGTCAATTCCTGTTCTTGCTAAATCTGATGGTTCCTTGATCACTGAAAATGTTGAAAAAGCTAATCTATTTGTGGACTCTTTCCAGACTAATTTCACAAAACATTTTGTTCCCTCACGCCAAAATTCTTCAATTATACAACTTTCAGCCTTACAGCTGAATGTTCATCCTCCCCTCACTGCTCCTGCTGATCTATCGTGTTTCTCCCAAGAGCATTTGGCCTTTCATTTTAGCACTTCGCAAATCTCTCGCATAATTGCCTCCCAATGCAATAAGAAAGGCCCGGGCTTCGACAAAATTCCAGTTCCGTTGATCAAACATCTGAATGATCCACTCTCAAATTCCTTTGAAACTCTTTTCAGAAAAGTGATCGAATCTGGACAATTCCCTGATCACTGGAAACAAATAAATATTTGCCCTGTACCAAAAAAGGGAAATCTTATAGATGCTGCGAATTTCAGACCAATCTCCCTTATCTCTGTGGTTCCAAAAATATTCGAAAAAATGCTACACAATTTAATTTCTGACTTCTGCGAGACCAACAAAATCATTCATCCCAATCAGAATGGATTCCAAAAGGGAAAGTCCTGTGAAACCCAGCTCACTGAACTGATCTTTGACATTAGTTCAAATTTTGAACATAAAATTCCAACCCAAGCAATATTTATTGACCTCACTAAAGCTTTTGATTACGTTGATCACGAACTCCTCCTTCGTAAACTTCAGATGCTCTCATTTCCGCCTATCATACTGAAACTTATTCAGTCGTATCTGTTGTCAAGACGTGCCAATGTTATTGTAGGTAAAACGTTCTCCTCTTCTGTCCTCCATCTCACCTCAGGGGTCCCACAAGGGAGTGCGCTAGGACCCCTCCTTTTTATATTGTTTATAAACGATATTTTTACGGTAATCGATTGTAATATAAGACTCTATGCCGATGACATTGTTCTGTACAGAGCTGTGCAAGGTGGCAGTGACGTTTCTCTGCAGTCAAACTTAAACGCTTTGCACAAATGGTGCACTGACTCGCGCATGCAAATAAACGTTTCTAAATGTGCATTTCTACTTTTTTGTCCCAAAGGCTTGAAAAAATCATGTGAAGAAATTGGAAACATGTCCTTCAATATAAATAACGAGACCATACCTCGTGTGTCCTCCTTTAAGTATCTTGGAGTAAAGCTCCATGAAAGCCTAGATTGGAGCGAGCATATCAACATGGCTACAAACAAAGCAAGGTCTGCTCTCGGGTTTCTGCGGAGAAACCTGTCGCATGCGAATGTTAAATGTAAGCTAATGGCATACAAGGCAACTGTTCTTCCTCATCTTGAATACGCGTCTGTTGTCTGGGATCCCTATCTTGTCGCTCATGCGGAGGCCATTGAAAGGGTTCAGCGTTGTGCAGCCAGATTCATAACCAGAAGGTATGAACGTACGGCTAGTGTCACGGATATGTTAACTGAACTCGGGCTTGCCCCTCTAAAAACTCGCAGGGGAGAGAAAAGACTTGCGTTTCTTAACAAAATCTTCAAGGGAAAAACACTAATTGATATTCCCCCGTTGTTTCCTAAAAATTTTCAAAATAAAAGATCCACGCACTTTTTTCAATTTCGTATGCCGCTTATCAAGTCAAATGATTTTTTACACTCCTTTTTCCCGCGAACGCTTAAAGAATGGAACGCTCTCCCAAAGGATCACCCTATACTTCAGGTAAACGGCATCAAAGGAGCGTCTCTGCCATCCTAGCATCTGAAAAAACCTGTCTGCATTGTCTGTAAATTCCGCTATTTCATTTGCATTTAATTTTTTTTTTTTAACTCTTGTTTTGACATATTTGCATTATGGAACAGCAAATAAAATATAAATAAAATAAAATAAAAATGTGCGCGAACATGCGGATAATTTTTAAGATAATTTTTTTGGTTTTTGTTCAAAATTCATGCATGATTTTTTATGTCGTTCATGATGGCAAAGATGTGAAGTGTGAAGTTGTGAAGTATGAAGTCACCAGGCAATAAAATGTGTCACACTTTAAATGCCGTTATTGTTGAGAATGTTTCAGGATCGGCGAAGTAAAATTTTGGGGAGGCGTTTTCAGGACAGTCTGGTGTTTCCGATTTCGGTGCGTCGCCCAACATCTGCAGTGTTCCATGCACCGTCATTGTTTTCACCGGAGAAAGCACTTCTGTCCACCAACGCAGTCGGCGGAAGGGCGCCGAATCAACGAAATCCCGATCTGTGAACATTTTTCTGAGAGAAGACGAAAACAGATTCGGCGAACATTCACTGGGCGAAACCATGGCGCACATTGCATGCAGAGATATCCGAATTCCTCGTCATGCTCGTCATTTCTATTTATTCGCTCCGCGCGTATCTTCGGAGCCCCCACACAGAGTCTTCCTATCTTCAGAAAAGTGGAAAAAGCAAGCAAGCAAATGAGGCAGATATTCAAGTTTCAAGGTGTGGGCTGGTTTTCGACAATGGGAGAGACGGCGACACAGGCTGCGCACAGGTTGTACTGTTCTGCGCTAAGTAAGTTATAAATATGGCCATTACAACATTCAACGGCCGCTCACAGCAGAGTCTGATGCATGCACATTCCGAAAAACAAACAAATTTAAAACCTCTTTACGAGTACCTTTTCTTTTTTTTCCTGCTTTTTCTGTCTCTGAAGACGAACAAGTAGCGTAAATTCGATTCGAAAAACCGACCGCCATTGACTCACCAACGTGACGTGAGGAATGCTGGCACCTCCACACGCTGAAATCTGTCCGCAAGAGGTCGTGTTCCAAGATTAAACTTGGCTTTGGGAATCTGTACCCTTGGGGTGCACTTCGCCCAGTTCGCTCAGTGGCTCCAAAGATAAACGTGACCACTGCCATCCGGCGGATTTTTCCGGAACTGCGTTCATTGGAAACAGTTTCGATGCCGAGTTTTCACACTTTTTGTCGTTCAATCCACTCTGCCCTTCGGAAGAAGGGTTGAAACATTTTTGCGATGCAGAACACGACAGAGCTGCAGACCCATGATGCGCTCAGCTCGGTCGCTTTGCCGATGTTGCTGGGCATTTATCGTTCAGCCGATAATATAGGTGAGATGTTCAGAAATGACACGTGTCCTTTTTTGAGGTTGTGCAACCCTTTGCCGCAAAATTATGACACAGTTTTCTTGCTACGTGTCTGTGTTACTGGCCACTGCACCAGAGTGGCACAATACCGCAGTGGTCTGCAAGTCACAACACCCACTGGTTGCACTGTGGTCCTACAGCCTGTCACTTGATCAGAAGGACCCTGGTTCAAACCCCCGGGAGCTGAATTTTTTTCAGGCGTTGCAAGCTCCTTCCGAATGAGGCACCTTGGGTGGCATCTGTCTGTGCGCGCTTGAATTCTGCAACCGTGGGTCCAGAGAGAGGCCGGGCAGGTCAATGTGTTCTGCATCTCATATGAAAGCAATTCACCAGTCGCACGAAAAATCACTTGCTCAGCCAGTTGGCACTCATTGCAGCACATCAAAAATCATGTGACCACGACAAAGCTTTCGACAGTGGGGAACCAAGTTTACAGATCTTTCACCTGCACAATCCCTTTACGCAGAAAGCGTTCACTCATGGACAACTGTCCGGCTGATCTTCAGCAATCTTTGACCTTCCTGCATTATTTTGCTTGCACTTTAACGGTCATTAGCATTCGGATTCGTCCAACCGAAGCCTGCGACTGAAGCCCACTTTTCACCGTGAAAAACGAAGTGCCTCGATTGAAGCTGGATTTGAATCTTCGGTTTCTTTGATT
This sequence comes from Sinentomon sp. SZTP_YWyxl, assembly GCA_030068105.1. Lineage (NCBI taxonomy): Eukaryota > Metazoa > Arthropoda > Protura > Sinentomata > Sinentomidae > Sinentomon > Sinentomon sp. SZTP_YWyxl. Next base: position 16,671 of record JASGXE010006483.1, read on the forward strand.
TTTAACATTTGCAGAAGCCGTTCCCAACGTCACAATCCGGCAAGTAAGGGCATTGTTGATTTTATTTAAACAGCAACCTTTTTTGACCGAAATACTTGAAATCGGCCATTTGAAACATCACCAGAATTCCAGAAAGGGGAGCTGGCATATGGTTGAGTATCTCTTCTCGAAGCCCCCATCAACACTCTGCCACCGCATGACAAGTTTTTTGTCTTATTGGTCAAGGCGAGTCTTCTGAAACCACCTCTCTCAAACAATTGATTCTATTCTCCCAGTGGCAGTGGTTGCAGTGGTAGTTGATGTCACACATTGAAAAAAACGCAATTGCCCCACAGCACGGCATTGAATGGTGACCCAAGACAAAAATAAGAATTACCAATACAATAAGCCTTGGAAAAATGGAAATATAAATGAAGGTCAGAGGTCAGCTGAAAGTGACGGATCATTGAAAAAGTCCGGAGAATCCAAGAAGCAAGCTATGGCACATAGAAATTCCCATTGAAGAAAGGAAAGTTCTGTAGAAAGCAGAAATCAGAAAGCTTGAAAGACGGTGTTATGGCCGATTGGTGCGGAAGCATGAATCGATATCGCCCTTTCGATTGCCAATGAGCGGAAAATATGTGGTTACCGCAACGCGATAAGGGTTGAGGTAGGATATATCTCGCCATGCGGAGATTTTTTCATGGAAAATTTTTCCTGCAGAAAGCAAGCCCGGCCAGAAACGTCTTAAGGACAAGCGACTCAACGTAAAGAAAGCACAACACCTCCAGAAGGATTCCCAGAAATGGACATAAACAGCATCCACCCTTTCGCGCCAAGCCCTGCAAGAAAAACGTCTTGGACAGACCTCTCATACCACCTGCGGTTAACCAAAATTAAGGCTGTCAGAAAATCTGTTTCGCGTCTAGACGGGCGGCTAGACGAAAACCAACTGCTGATTCCCTCGTCTATAGGAGAAATAATACGAAAAGAAAACCTCAAAAAAACATTTTACGATGCTGTCGGACATAAATGCAAAATGGCATCCTTCTCCCCTTTAATAATCCTTTATTTTCCAATCCTATCGCCCCCCTCCGGCAAATAAAACATAATTTTCTGAAATCACGACCGACCGGCGGGCATTTCTGTATTTTCGCCCCTTTAGAAATTTTATAACTTTTGTTGTGCTCGTGAGCAGTGTTTTCTTTGGGATAAAAAGAAAAAACATAAAATATTTCTTCCACTTTTCCCATTTTTCGATAAACTTACTCCAAAGTCCGTTCCATTCAATCGTCAAACCGGGCATTCATTCTGGCCAAAGGATATGAAGAAGGAACGCACTTTTTAAAACTGGGGAGCACCCCATACAGGGTGTCCCGCAAGTAGTTTGGCAAACCTCATGGGCAGAGGCAATTCTAAATACAAAAATAAGTTTCCTTTGTCCTCCGATGACGTCAAGGGGTACTCACAGAAAAAAAAGATGGGACCATACACTGCAAAATTCGATGTCATTTTGAAGACACCAAACACATTTACTGTAAACCAAATTGTAATGCAATATAAAGCACAACAGCATAAAAACACCATCAGACTGCCACTTCGTGCATTTTTGTCATTTTCGTTGCCATACGATTTGGTTTCTGCAGAAAATGTGCTTGTTGTCTTCAAAATGTCATCGAATTTTTTTCTGTGTATAAGGTCCCACGATTTTTGGCGAGTACTCCCATGGAAATCATCAGAGAATATTAAGTCATGCAGCAACATCAGAATTGCCTCAGGAAGCTTCCCACGAGGTTCGGCAAACTGCTCACGGGTCACCCTGTATGTAATTGAAGATGGTTTGAAGCGCAGCATACATATGAGGCTATCAGTCCAGGGCTGTATACATATAGGAAGATCGGAGGGGCTCGCAGGCACCTCGAGAACGCAAACCATCTGTTAACCTCAAACTATGTCCCAGCCCATTGCCTGAAACTGTTAAACTGTCATTGTCTGAAAATTTTATAACAATCACACAGGTTTTCTCGAATTCCTTGTCCATTCCATGAATACGATTCCTTATTATTGGCCTCCCGGGAACCTCGTCTACAGCAAAATTCTGAAAGTTTGAATCACAATTGTGTGATCATTGCCTGGAGGAGTGATTTCAGCGCCCGAGCCCCAGAAACGACCTGATTCTCCAGAAGATTCCCAGATCTCAAAATGACTCCGATGCATTTTCTCAGTCAGCTCCCGCGAAATTCAAGATCATCCTGCCGAAAAAGGCTGTCAAATCTTTTGTCCGCTGTTCAAAAACTGCTTGTGCCCAAAACTGTTCCACAGATTTTCGGCGCCCCTGGAACGAGCAACTCGAAAGCGGACATCCCAAGAACGTTCAAGCAAGAGCTCACATGGGGGGGACTCCGCAAAAGGAATTCCATTTTGCAATAAATTCTCCGGTTTATCGCCCATAAAAGTTTAGAAGTGAAATCCGTAAATTGGATTTCGCCGAGCGAGGAATGCTGCAACACCTCTAGACTAGAGGACCTCACCCCTCGTCACCCCCTGATCTAATTAGAATCCCAAAGTTTCGTCTTGTTGATCAATCCGTGGATAGCTCTTTCATCTGTGGTCGAAACAGAAATTTCAAATAATTTTTGAGTAGCCGACAGGGTGGACCAAAGAATCAATGCGCTGGTGACTTGGTTCGGGATGGGTGAAACCTTCAGTAGAAAAGTTTTTTGGCTGATGGAATATGCCAACACTGAATTGCATTGCTCACGCGCACTGAATCAAATGCGGCATTCCAATGCAGTTTACATAAACTCCAGAAATAAAAGTTTCCCTTCTTTTTAACCATCCATTGTTGCAATGTGGCACTTTTATTTCTGCTCCATTCCGGTGGCGACAAAGAATGCAGAAATTTTGGGGAATTGTTCCTCATGACAAAAGTACACAAAAAATGAAAGAGTAATTTTTCCGAAAACCCGCCCCGTCGGGGATTTTTTCATGACAAGCGCCCAATGAGCCATTTTGGGGGATCTGAAAATCAAAATCATCCAAACCGAATGAAATTTACAGAGATTGAGTGGTTAATACATTTTCAATTTGATGCATTTTTCATAATTTTGAAAAATGCATTTTTCAGGGATGCATTTTTCCGAAAATGCATCCCTCGGCGGTTTTTTGACATCACTCTTGCGCAAAGTCGTTTGTTTCAGCCAAAAGAACCACCCTCAACAAATTTTCAATCGTGGAGGATGGTTTTGATTTTCGGACCCTCAATTGGCCCATGGGAGACTTTTCGTCTCTTGATTCACTTTTTTCATGTTTAATGGCATGAAGAACAAAATGTATTACTCAAATTTTCTCCGTGCCCTTCGAATACGCCCTGATTATGGGTGGTCCAATTGTGTCACCACTGTACGCCAAAATGTCTTGAGCTGCAGTTAGTGCAGTTGAAAAGCGAAGAATTGGCGAGGATGGTGAGAATGTATCGTTGTGTTTCGAAGGAGCTCGACGTGAAGCGGGCTCGGCTGGGAAATAACTAAACTTACGATTCCCCCTGTTGTTACAATAACGCGGCAAAACGCGTCGGGTTCAAAGGGCTCAATTTAAGACGGAAAGAAAGCTCTACCTATTCAAAACCAGTGGAAAACGTGTGCTTTTTCTGCCAAATCCCCTTTCGGCAGAGTGAAGCGAATCCATCCAGGTTGGTTTCCAAAAGTCAAATTCGCCAATGATCCCCTCATGATGCGAAATTTTGATGGTCTTTTTATACCTGGTAGGTATACGCATGCGTTTCAGGGTCACGCAAACCTGTGACGCAAACAGGAGGCGCGTTTGGTTACGCAATTCCCCATCCCCAGCCAAAAATAAAAAAACTCATTGATGGAGCAAGGTATTTTGGAAGCCAAGCACATCTGCATTCTGGAATGCCCATACCGCTTCGAGCTGCGAGTGTGTTGAGAAAATCGGAACAATTGGGGTGGGTCGCAGGTCGGCCATCACATTGTTGTCCAGTGTTGTTGCGTGATTTTCTGCCACGATTGAGTTTCCTTTCCACACTATATTGTTGCCAGATCGAAGTTGAATGGGCCTTCCAGAATGCGGCAGTCATATTTTGTGGAAGGGATCAATAAATTGAGAATGGGAAACATCAGATATTATGCCATAGTTCTGCAATGCTGTTACGAAGACGACGGAATGCAGCCGATACTCTGGCAGGTTTTCTTGCATTTCACTTTGCCTCAAGCATGCTCACAAGCATTCTTAATTTCATCTTTGAATCGATAAAAAATCTAAGCCGGGATTCCATGATGGCCAGCCGCAGTTTTGCAGCTTTACGGATTTTTGGCTCCAAACATCTTTCAATTCCCCAAACGTTCGCGCTTACCGGAGCTGGATCTTTTCTCTCTGGCTAAATTGTGATCGAGCAAGTAAATGAAAGAAAAGAAAAGAAAAGTGAATGCTCAGAAATGCGTGCAGGCATCTAAAAGGGCAAAGAAGCTCGTGGATTGAGGAGAAAAATGCAAGCTCTTTAGGACCCATTTTTCATTTTTCAATTCCTCTAATGAGTCACGCGATACTGCCTCCATTCTTGAAAGCTGCCATTGAAAGCCGGTCCGAGCAGCACAGGGTGATCGATCACTTTGGTGATCCCTTTGGTGATTACGAGTTGGCCAAAACTTCATTTGTTCTGTGTAAGCCTATACTATGTATGATAGCGTTTTCCTATGGGTTTGTCAACGGAAGATACTTAACTGAAATCGCTAAACCTCCCATCAACTCTTGGATGTGAATGTCGCCACCATGCATCAAAAGTACAGACATGTAGTTGAAGGTTTCTCATGAATGTCAAGGGATTTTGATGGCCGGGGTCCGGTGAGGAAATTCCTCTTCCTCGGGAATACGCAGGATCCCTCAGCGATGTTCAGATTGTCCAAAGTTTGGTCTAAATTCGGTCCTTTTGGATGTTTGCTATATACCCGCGGGACCAGTTTCACCTTCCTATGGACTACATTGGTCATCCATATGTTGAGAACAAGCTTCCTTTTATTTAATTCTAGCTCTTAAAATCCCCCTCTGATATGTGAGGAAGCCTCAAAAGGGAATTGAACAGACAATTATAAAAATGGCAGTGCTGCCGCAATAAAAATGCGACCAAAAGTAACTGGCATTTCCGAAGCAGCACCCAGCACCAGTTTCAGAATTTCCTGTCTAGAGCCCCAACAGAAGATTCGCAGCCCCGTTTTAAAGCGAAATCCCATTGTGGGATAATCTCCGTGCAAAATATTCAACAATATTGCATTTCCAGTGAAGTTTTCTTTTACCGGTGTGTTAAAACGCGCAGTATTCGAACAAAATCTTCCACGCTGTTCCTGAGCAAAAGTTCCGGGCTTTTTGAGGAAATTTACCAATAATACCCTTGTTTCCTGCCAGATCCAAACAAATTGGACTTGCCATCTCATTCCTGATCCATTAGCGGACGATTAATGGTGGGAAGCTGGCGTGCGCACACCACACGCCGGCAGGCAAAATTGCCGCATTGCAACGGCCAAATAATAAACGGCGATTTTAGGCATTTCACGCAAAAACGCTAATGGTTCAAGATGGTGCAAACAATTTTATCGCAGAAGGGTATTAATGGAAAAATTCACCCGATTTGTTTGAAGCCCGGGTTTTTCCGCCCTTTAAA
>JASGXE010006484.1:0-19455 GCA_030068105.1 Sinentomon sp. SZTP_YWyxl
GCAATTGAATGTGCCAGTTTTTTTTTTCAAAAAGAGCGCATTCTGAGCACCTCTTGAGGTTCCATTTTTCAAAAATTTTTCCCCTTCGGGGCGGGAGTGTCTTCGGGGAGGGGGACACCCCCTCCCCGAACCCTACCCCGGCGTTGCGCTTCGTGCAACGCTTCATTTCCCTTTTCATGGCGCATTGCTCCGGTGTTGCCCCAATGTCCCGAAAAATTGTTGCCCTTTTCAGTCTCATCCCCCCAATCATAGCTGTCGGCTCCTGTCAGCTAGTCTGAAACTTCTCCTTCACCTCCTCCTTATCGTTGATCAATGTATATTTTTGCAATCAATATGGACCCAAAAATATGAAATAAATGAAATGATATAAAAATAGGCAAAAAAACCGATACTGAAAATTTGTTTTTGCTGTTTTCTCTCCTTCCCCAGCTGCGTTGCAACCAGTTTTGGGTCTCACCTGCCCCGAGGGAAGGAGGATGAAAGAGGACAGTCGGGTCGGAGGTGGAGCAAAAATAGAGGAAAAGAAAAAACACTCACCGATGCTTTGTTCATAGCATCAACTGTCGATTCGTAAGTAACAGATTGCAAGAGCGAGTTTCTGGTGTCAAAAAAGCCTTCATATCTCAACAGTGCAGCCTGCTTCACCTGGTCATAGCCTTTCGTCAACAGACATTCACCGAGGGCGAGGAACAGGATCAAATAATTGGTACCCGACTGGCCGGTGGCTTCGATTACAACATCATATCTTGCACCAGGATAAATAATTATAGCTTCGGCTGTGTTTTACGGAGAAAAAAATGAGAAATGTGAAACGATTCAGATGAAAATGAGAGGTGTAGAATGACTCCGGTAAAACATTGGTGACGTGAAATGATCCCAGTAAAAGTGGAAGATCTGAAATGATGCCGATAAAATGAGAGATTTGAAATGATCGAAAATGGTGTGTTTCCTCTAAAATGATTATAAATGCCCAAAAATGGCAAAACGCTCCCTTGTCCACTTTGCATACAGTGCTAAAGATCAGACTTTCGCTCAGAGAAATTACCCCCCAGGTAAAAACCAAAAAGGAATTACCTAAAAATTCTGTTGGTGATTGAATTGAAATTAAATTTGAGGTAAGTAGAAAAAAAAATGTTGACCGGGCTGCTCATGTTGCTACCGTTACCAAGAAGCCCTCCAGAACCATCGGGATTGTTTCTTGGCTTCGGTCCGAGCGGTCCTTAGTTCTGGGCTAGTCCCGAGTCTCACTTTGAAAACAAATAATAAACATGCCGGGGGCGCCTTAGGATGGGCAGCTCACACTCTTCCTCTTCGGGTTGCGATGTGACTTTCACTTTGTTAACTTGCTATCCCTGCTCTAAAAATCTGTTCAGGCCTGTCCTAAATCTCTCCTTTTCATACACTGGAGACTTGGTGCTACGTGGCTGGACTTGATGGGACATGTTGTGCTGCGCTTCGGCAGGGCCCACTACTGCTTGCCTGGTTTGTCTCACTTTCTCTCTGTTCTAAACTCTCTGTTCCTTTCCCAAAATATCCACTCTTTTCCTGTCTAATCAATTTTCACAGTTTGTTGAAAAATTGCACTCGGGAGGAACTTGGCCGATCACGGCAACACGGTGCACGTTGGAAAAAAGATGCTAAAATTTTAGCATCCACGACTCACGAGTACATTAATTTGGTTTAACGAACTGCAGGAACGTGATTTTTCATTTTGCTATCAATTTTCGGCCTTAATAAGGGCGAAAAATTTTCTTGTCAACTATCCTTTTTTCTTGCCTTTTTTCTTACCAAACCTGACCTAACTCCTCACTAAGTGTTGCTTGTTGAAACCTGGTTCATGACCGTCAATTGCTTACTATCAAAGAAGTTCTTGGTATCTACCAACAAGGGTTGCAGTGTCTTTCTGCCGACATCTGAAAAAAGTTGAACTGGACGAGTTTTCACACGCACAAGTAGCCAAAGTAGGATTGGAAGATGAGGATCAGGCAGGAAGGATAGGTTAGGTTGGATTAGGTTAGGTTTACTTAGCTTTGTTGGGTCAGATTAGGTTTACTTGGCTTTAAGTTTGTCACAGAGCAATGGTGATAACTCGTCCAGTTCAATGTCGGCAGGCATTCCGAACGACAACCCCTGTAAGTCCCAGAAAACGTCCACCAAGTTCACGTTTCTGCAAAATACCTGCCATGATTTCAAAGTTCAATCGAAAACACCCCCCATTACCCATCACGTGCACATTGGAGGGTCATATTGAAAGGGGTCAATCGGGTGATAAAAACGGGTCATTGTGACCTGCCATTTTTGTGTGCTCCGATTTGATAGTACGAGGTGCATTTCAAAAGTCTTTGACGTTTCCTTCCTGACCGAAAACTAAATGAGATAAACCTTTGAAACTTCGTCACTTTGTAATCTGATGCTTTCTCTGTAAATATGCCATATAATAAATATAACCTGCAGCAGCAGTTTCCGAGGTCAGAATGAGCGTTCGACATCTTTGGCAGCCTCCCTACCTCCGTTTAGTGGAATGACCCAAATTCTGACACCATTTTTAGACAGGACAGAATCACTGAAGACACCCTGGAATTGTGATAAATTGCATCGGGCTTTTCATGCTTCAATGTGCGAAAATTGACCGTTTTTGCTCGGCAATTGAAAAAGTTCATCAATTTCACCCAGTGCCCACAACGACCTCCACGGAAATGTGGGCCAAAACTTAACAAACAGTGCAAACTTGCTGAAATTTGGCACATTTACTCGAAAGCATCAGATTACAAAGTGACAAAGTTTCAGAGGTTTATCTCATGTAGTTTTTGTTCAAGAAGGAAACGTCAAAGACTTTTGAAATGCACCTCGTACCTAAAACGTGCTGGAAGATGTCAACTTTGATTTGGAACATCGCAAAATTATTCAACGAATGAAGCTGGCCATAAGAATAAGATACTGATAGTGAACTGCGACTGAAATAAGAGAAGAAATCAAACGTATAATAGGCGAAGTTAAATGAAAATATGAATCATTGAATCATTTTCACACAAACTAACCATCCACTGGTTCGATCAGTCCAGCTCCCGTTTCAATAACCCGCATCATATGCTGATCAAAGAGCACCTTTATCGGGCATGCCAGAACACCAGCATGAATGAATCAAACGAAAGCGGTATCTTTTGCCCTGGAAAGAAGATAAGAGAACATTTTCTTCCAGCCGCGGAGACCTTTGAGGAAGTTCCTTCCAAGATCACCGAAAGAGAAACAGAAATTGAACAAGTCATCGGCAAACAACTTGATTTTCACATTTGCTAACCTTGGATCTTTCTTTGTAAGCCGACGCCTTAACTTTCTTGAAAACAGGGTTTCCCAAAACTCTCTTGACAACCCCTGCTATTTGCTAGTTTTCGATCTTCTCTTGTGGGGCAATTTCTGCAGCTGCCTGCTGCAGGTGTTATCCACTAGAAATTAAACAAACTCCACTCCAGGCTTCAAGCCAGGGGGACACGTACCCCCAATATTCTTCCGAGGGAATTCGTCCCCCCCCCAATAATTTTGCCAAATTTCAAATTTTTAGTGGGATTTTTAGTGGGACACCCCTCCCCCTCCGCAACCATCGTCGGGTGCTAACAAACAAGTCACTCTTGCGTTCGATGGACCCTCCCCCCCCAAAGTCCATGTGGCTTTTGCGCGCTTGCCAGGCTTCCAGAGTTACTTCAAAACTGCAATGCACTTCTCTGGGGTTGTCAAGTGACTTTTCGGAAACCCTAAATCGTTACAAAAAGTTTTCGAACATTTAACTCAGACCTCGGCTTTAACCGGCGGGACTATTTAGAATACATGGCGTCACGTGCTGCAAAAAATATCATGACACTCACGTAAGGTGTGAAGTTGCAACAAGCCCTGTTCAAATTAGATTGCCCCTGAATAAGCCAGCCTGGCATGAAAAATTTGTCGCACGTTCGAAGACATTTGGTAAACTCTGTGGATGTTCTCAATGCTTGATGCAGGGTGTTTCAGAACAACACTGACAAATTTTCAGGGAATGTTCCTAACGGCAACATAAATCAAAATATTATTGGAGTGAAAAAAGCGACTACCCCCATTTTGGTTTTAGGGGCCACCAAACACCCCCAAAAATTGCCCCGCATTTCAGGGAAGAGGGGCAAGTTTTCAAAATCCACACAGAGTAACCAAATTTCAGACTTGTTCCTCATGATGATTAGAACAAAACCAAACCTGACCCAACTTATAACAACCTAAAACCTGACCTAACCTGATCAGTTGACATAGCCTTAGTAAACTGGCCTGGAGGGAGCAACATCGAGACCATTTGAGGTCAGTCAGCAACATACCGCATTGCATCGGAGACCATTTTTTGAGGTCTCGCAGCTGCTCAGGAGGCTGGGACAAGAATCACTGCTCTGAAAAATGAACTGGCAAAAGCCGGGAACTATTTGATCTCCCTTCGTCGTATGGTGGAGGAGATGATGTCGAAATCGTGTTGTCAGAGAAATCTCAAGTCAAACAGACCTCAAAAGTCGACGTTTATAACATCCCTTGCATCCCTTCTGCAGTGTTCGAAAGTACCTAAATTATCTCTCTTTTTGTAAATATCTTGCATTTCTGCATCGAATTTGACAAAGAACATGCAAGTTCCCGTGACAGGCCGCACCTTACTAAATTTACTAATTTATTTCGACCCTTCCACTTTTTCCAGATACATCTGTAAAATCCTAGCTGAGCAGAATTGTGCTGCGAGTGTGAGTGGACGAAATTGTGGACTACCCCAAAGCCCCACTCAGTTCCTCTTTCATTCTCAACCTTTCTTGCCCTGACCACTCCTGGCCAATAACCCCAACCGAACTTGGCATCATTTACTTAAGGGGGGGCCACCTGAAATCGCAAACTTTCCTATTTTTGTTCCCCGATTTTGTTCAAACTTTGTACACTGTTTGGGGGTCCATTGAGCAATTTCTGTGCAAAATTTGAACCTCATATCTCAACTGGTTTAGGTACAGTGGTCATTTATGTGTAAAAATGGATGCGATCTTCTGACCCGTGTTCCGGTATTATCATGCAAGTTAGAAAGGTAAAATTTTGGGTGTAAGTACTGAAATGCAATTCAAAACTTTTGACAGGGCCGGATTTTAGATTTTTTGTAATGCGGCTGAACTGCGCATGCATTTTGACCATTCTCCGCCAAAAGCGTAAAAAATCTACGCTTTTCTGAAATGGTATTGAAATAACTTAAAATTGAGAGGCAAATTGCAAATTCCGGCCCTGTCAATCGATTTGAAACACATTTTAACACAAGAATGTCAAATTTCAGCCTTCCAGCATAAATATCAGCCAAGATAGAAGGGTCAGAAGGTTACCGGGAGTAAAAAATCCAAAAGCGGTAAAAATACGTTTGGAAATAAGTGATATTTTCTGAAATGCTGAAAAAGCATGGAACGAATTTGGATCGCATACTGAAATTTGCTCTTGTGAAGCCAGTTCTCAACGGATTTTGATGATTTCCAGATGTTCAGATCGCCATGCAGCATTCTTGGCCGTCGCCGGTCCTTTGGTAAGTGGAATACTGTGGTGACACGAAGCATGCAACAAATAACCTCTCTCTCGTGGTCATGGGTGTCCCAGCATAGAAAGAGGGGGACGAGACAAGACGAAACAAAAGACAGCACGAACACAAAGAAATAAAGAAAAACACGGGGGGGAGGGGGAAGGGAGGGAGGGAGGAGGGGGGAGGAGGAGGGGAGGGGGAGGAGGGTAGGGGGAGGGGGAGGGGAGGCCCCCCCCCATTAAAACACTACAAAAGCTTGTTCCCGGCTCCTGCTTTCCATCTCTCTTTAGTGTGGGAAATGTGAATAGGCACACGGGACTAACCGGAATGACCCAGAACTCCGCCACATCTGTCTCAACAAGCGCCACTGAATCTGGTTTCCAGTATTGCTCCTTGTCGTTGCACTGCATCCCTATTGGCTGACGAGGGGTTGTCGCCTTGGTGTTAAGCGGGCAGGCTGGAGCAACATGATACATATCGCCCAAATCCGGCTGGAAGTCACCGAAAACCATCACGTGATCATCGTCGTCGATATCATATTCGGCTCCGTTGATGGGCTTTGACCTCCGGACAATGAGAGCGCCAAATAAACCGTCTGATATTTGCATGCCTATAATGGACAGGGTGTTAATAAAATCACTCCATAGCTGCTTGATGGAGTTCCCTAGTGTGGGTGGGATTCACTTGCGAGCAAAAAGTTGCGAAAGTCTTCATGTTTTCGTATGCCGAGTTCTTTAAAATTGCCAAAAGACTCACAATTAAGCACAGTGCATTCCATTGTCATGTTTACAGTGGCATTCCTGTGACTCATGAGCCGGAAGTTTGCACCCTGTATGTATAGTGGCGGTGGAATTATTGTATCCATGCATGTGTTTTTCCCATCTATTTGTTGCCTCCGAAACTTTTTCTTTCTTTTTATTCTTATGCAGGCGGTAGAAATTAAAGCGCCAGATTTCAACAAAGCTTTCTGGCGATGTCAGATTTGACCTCGGCTAAAAAGATGATCTTTAATTTCTACAGCATGGAGTTTTTGTCAAAATCTGAATATTCTCAAATTTTATGTATGAGTACCTACATTAATTCCGCCGCCGCTATAATCTCCTACATTTTGCTGCGCTTTTCATGTTTCTTTTGCTTCATTGCCCCATTCTCAGTGAATCTTACGGTTTTGCGTGCCAAGTGTGCCAGAGAGAAGACTGAAGCGGCGGTGGCAGGAGAACTGATGGAAATGGCTACATCAGAGATGGAATCTCACCAACTGCTTCTTGGATCATTTTCCACACTTGGCTTGGCCCAGAAAACTTGCAGATTGTTGTGGAATGGGGCCAAGAAACCACACAATCAGTAGCGAAATGCAGTACCTACTTCCAGTTTTTCATATGCATGGCAATCATGCCACTTTACTCATGACTATTTCAAAGGAAAGCGCTGCACAATCCACATTTTTCTGCTGCAGGCATTGATGGTGTCAACATTGTTTTCTGCTCTCACTCCTGTTTTGTCTGTCACAAGGGCGACCAACCAACACACAAGCCTGCCCTTGCGAGATGACAGGCTTCTGTGTCGGTTGGTCATGAAATATGTACTAACAACACCAGCACACTCACAAAAATCCTGGAGGGTGGTGCGTGTAAAGCTGGCCATCACCTTTCTGGGAAAGGAAGGGAGAACACAGCCTTATTTCTGCAGGATTCTGAAAAATATTAACAATGTGTGCAAACCCTCCTGACCTAGTCAAATTGGGGAGCACTATCTTAGCTTGAGACGCCTCCACCGAATTTTGGTGTCAACCCAGACAGGCAGCTAGACCCGTCCAGAGAAGCTCTCACTTTGCGATGACGAATGGTAAGTTTCAAATTGTCAAATGCAAGTTTGTTTTCATGTGCGAATTTTGTTTCTGTGTCTGTGAAGTGATGAAGTTAAGCCGTTAATTGCTCAGAGAAACCAGGTAGATGCCCAGAAAGAAAGTGTCTAGCCATTTGACGCCCTTGGTACGTGGACCTTGGGAAAAGGTCCACTGCAAAGAGAGTCAAAGTTGTGGACTATGGGAGCCTTTCAGAGTGATGACGTCTGAATTTTGGTCCGAGTAAAGGCATGCAGTGAGTGAGTCATCCAACAAATTGCGGAGGATTTCGACAGCAACAGAGAAGTAAAAATAGAATGAGGGAGCTTGTTCCACTCATTAACAAAAAAGAATGGACGCACTCACTGTTGGACCCCACAACACAGACGCCACCACCTGATTTTTCCTCCCTTGTGCCGCGAACGGTGGAGATACCTGATTCCAGTTCTACACAGCAGCAAATGACCAATGCAGCGGCCCGTAATGCTGTGACGCACACTCACACAACATGTGCAATGCAATTCAATGGAGCACCACCTTGTGGACAAAATGCATGCGTCAACTCGTCAAAAGATGGATCGTTTGGATAGCCCTCAAGAGCTTATTTATAGAAAACGAGAGCTGATATACACCTAACCTTGACCCGGATGGTAGAAATGTGTCCCTACTTCGGTGGCCTTGAACTTGTATTGGTATGACGTGTCTGGCAGAATGGGACATTGTGATCCCATCGGCATACCGTCGCTGTATGCTGTCCCCTTCTGGTGCTGTCCTTGCCAGTGTATCGTAATCGCGGCTCCCAGGTTTGTGTTTTTGACTGTGACAATCACTGTATCTCCCTGGCAAACCTGGAAAAGGTAGGGTGAGAAATTGGAATAACTGACAAAAGAAGCACAGTGCACAAATGCATTTTTTCATCAGCACTCAGCCGGCAAATTTCCCATCCGAAAACGTTCAAAAAATCCACATTGCACCCATTGGAAACGCCATAGCCTAAAAATTTCATTCAACTAGGTACTACAAATTTTTAAACTGTTGTCTGCAAGTTGTCCATTCTGTGACAACCCATCAGTGATTGTAAATCCCTGCCTGCCGATATCGACACCTATTTCTCGGAACTACTTAGTCTTTTAGATTTTCCCTGTATTCGCACAAAGCTTGGTAAGTACTTTTGGTGTGCCAGGTGAGCATCGTCAGATAAATTTTTTCAAGCAATATGAATCACTTATTTTTTCAAGCAATATGTGAAACAAACCAATTTATTTTGTGTGAAATGTAAGCATGATCAAATTTTGGCATAAAAATATAGTGAAATGAGAGCAGTTTAAATGGCATGAAAAAAACATGTGAAATTCAAGCATGACTAAATTTTGGCATGAAAGATATTGTGAAATGTGAAATGTGAGCACGTTTAAATGTCATAAAAACATGTGAAATGTGAGCATGAAATTGAATTTTGGCATGAAAAAACATGTGAAATGAAGCATATCCGTAGTTAAATTTGTACATGAAATTGGCACTACCTAATTGATATTCTCTCAGAACAGAAGTGAGAGAGCATTAAGATGTTCACCCACCTGTTTGATCCACCTGAAGAATTCTGTTGATCAGACTGACCAATTCGATCATTGCTCAACGACGATAACACATTGCTGTGAAAAGAGACACGAGGTACGTTGGAAGCACTCTCTCAACTGTCTCGATCTCAGCTGAAATAGGACTGTTCAGAAGGAAAATGCAGAGGTAGAAAAATTAGGCACAAAGGTAAGGGCCCAAGGAGGATGGGTACACATGGCTGTAACAACAATTGGTCATGCTCAGCTGGTTTATAGGTAGAGCATACTGAGCATATAATGCAAGGATGACCATCTAACTTCTCCTAGAACTGCTTGCCAACATGGCTGTGCGGACAAACTTGTGTCATGTTTGCAATGTTTTGACAGTGGGCACCTATTCCACCATGAACTGAACATACCTACCATCAGCTGTGATTTTGAAGTCTACCCCCACCAAAAAAATCTGGTGATTTAGGTCTGGAGGACATGTCAAATTCACGGTAAACATCCCAACCCAATTCATGTTTCGCCGCAAAAACAAAAAAATAAAAACGGCCCAATTAGGTACCAGATCGAGCAGGAATCATCAGAATTTCTACTTGATCCAAAGTAGGAATTCTGATGAATCACATGGAAATGGTACGTAGATCTAATGTAGGCATAATGTTTTATGAGGAATCCAAACCTGTCCTGATGATAATCTGCAACAAGAAGAACCCAGGTACATGCCGGCACCATTTTTGAATCGTCAGAATTCAAGAAATTGATGTGTCACAAATTAACACTTTCTAGTAACACCGACACCAGCCACAGCTCAGTGGATTTGAAAAATTTACACTTGATATCGGAAGGGTTCAAAATTGCAACTAACTATGTACCAACTTCTCTCTCGAATCTAAATATGAATCTTCCAACAGTTTTACCATGCGGCTTCTACCTTTGGCCTAGCCAACTGACAATAACTTAGAAATTTGAGATCGCTTTCATCAGGTGATTTGAGTTCAACATTGTTGCTCTCCATTGCAGTTTACGGCTCACATTCTTGGGGTCCCTGCAGAGGGTGAGTTCATCGATTTACACTCCACACGGATTATCAGACTCACGTGAGACCATGCGGCCGTATTCCCAATTGCAACTCACCCTCAGGTGCCACTCAATAACCAATTCAACGGAGGGATGCATTTTTCCAACAATGCAACAGGAATAAGCGTTGTGCATAGAAATGAAATTTTCGCAACACAAATCTATCCATTGAATTGGGTATTGAGTGGCTCCTGAGGGTGAGTTGCAATGGGGAATACGGCCGCATGTCTGACTCGTCCCCAGAGCCAACTGGTCAGAAATTGAGTTGGGGTGGCATCTGCAGATCCCCATTCTATCCCAATGGCACAGGGAGGGTGGGGGGAGAGGAATCACTCCGCTGATGAGTACAACCAGCGCAAGTGAATCGCCGAATGGGCCGAATTCTCAAACGAAGAGCAAAATTTTGACCCGTGGAATATTTTGTGCTCAAATGAATATTTTGTCCCCAAAAACTGACGCTCAGAATTAGATTGCTCTGTGTGTAACTGCAATCCACAACTCAACTTTTGACCATTCGGCTCAGAAGCCGGGGCCGAGGTGATCTTGCATAGTGAGTCAATCCATGTGGGGTGAAAATCTTCACAACTACTCAGGTAAAAAGTCCCCGGAAATGGCGGAAATTCAAACCTCGGTAAAAGCCATCTCAGGTTACAAAACGCCTCCAAGTCACAAAACTCAAACCTGATGACAGTGAATAGACACTGGTCTCGAACGAAAAGGACGCAATGATAATAGGAAGGTAGATCTTCTTGAATCTCTCGAAGAGGAAATTAACACAGCGGAACTGTTGTTTCTGTTTGAAGTTGGAATTCGTATCATTGTTGAAACTGCTGATGCCCCATTCTATTCGTAAGGCCTGCGAGGAGGAAAGAAAGAAAGAAAAAGAATGCGTGCGAAAATTAAACTGAAAATGAAATGGGGATTTTTGGTAAGATCTTGATGTGGCCAATAAATAAACATGTTCAACCCATGAAAACACGTCCAGCCACAGTCAGAGATTCAGCTGTGAAAGTGATTCGAGCATACCTTGTGAACATTCAATTTGAGCAGACAGGAAACAATGCCAATGTTGACCGACAATCACAAGAAGGAATCCATGTTTTCCAAGAATTTGTAGCCCGGGGATGTCTTTGCAAAACTTTGCATCACCAGGTCAGATATTGAGAGGTCTAAAGAAGAAGAAAGCAACCGACAATACTGCAGCTGTTTCCGTATACAGACAAGGCAGTCTGCTCGAAAGGAAAAGTACCCATTGCACCGAGTAATCGCCATTGCAATAATTCACCCTCAGGTTTTACTCAACAGAAGCCAATTCAACAGAATGCATCTTTCAATGCAACAATGGAAAAGGAATTAGCGTTGTGCTTAGAAATTAAATTTCCTCAAGACAAATCTCTCCATTGATTTGGTTCTATATTGAACCTGAGGGTGAGTTGCAATGGGGAATACGGCAGCTAGTCTCACACCTTTTGGACCACCTTTTGGATTGAATCTTTTGTTTTTTATTCGATTCAAATAATGAATTTTCTTACTGTTGTTTGATGCAACTTATAAAAATAATATTCTCCTAACTTAAAAAATGAGGTAACGGTGGTCCCCGTTCTAACCTAACCTAACCAAACCTCCCATCCCATGTGGGTAGGTATCTCTGGTCCAGTGCGGGTCCGATCCAGCAATCTGGTGCTCCAAATTTCAGGGATTGCCGTGTCCAATTCTGTTTATCAGAGCCCCAACCCAAGTAAAGACCTCCACCTGCAAATGGAAGCAGGTTCAAGTCACAGCTAAATGTTTTATTAAGTCGTAACTACGACTTAATAAAAGCCCATTGAGTTAACCTGAAAAACCATGAACTCCAGAAGAGAATCAGAAGAGAACAGGATTCGTGTGAAGTCATCAGGCTGTTTCTCGTTGCACGGAAGGACTGGAACAGTTTCTACAGTTGAGACAGGAGAAGCAAAAAAAGTGAAATAAACAAATTGAAATATTAAGTAGAAATGACGAGTGTCTGAGCTGCAGAAGCAGAAGCAGTCTAAGCCTTGCTATTGCTATTGCTAGGCAAAGACAATCAGGTCTCGATTAAATTTCATGTCAATTTGCCCTGGTTTGGCCCTGACGCAAATCAGCAAGACAATGAGGGACAGTCAAAAATCTTTTTTTTTTCTGCCTGACAATTATTGTTTTTTTTTTTTTCAATTGAACATGCAATTTCTTGCGGAATGTCTACGTTGACAACAAAAACTTTAAACAAAATACAATTGAAAAATAGGGTGATTCTTAAAAAAAAAAAAAATGGGGCCCCAAGAAAACAAAGGTCCACCTGGAACACAAAAAAAAAAAAAAAGAAAAAAAGAAAAGGAAAAAAAGAAAAGAAAGGTCCACCTGGAACACAAACACAAAGGGTGCACCAAAACTGGACCAATTTCCAGGCAGCATGTAACCAGAGAAAAGTTTTTAAATGGTGTCTTTGCTTATCGAGCTGTTGATGCAATGAATCTCACAGCCCACAGCCAACAGCAAATTTAGCAGAATTCAAAACTTTCACATCATTCGTTTCATGTGGCTCGTGTTGTGCAATTCGCAAAATGACGTTTCTATGAATGGTGGTGGAGTGAAAAAAAAAACAACTGTTGAATAGGTACCTACCTCTGCCAGGCCATTTGTTGCCTGAGACCTTTTTCCAGGGTTCCCACACCCAATCCATTTGCAGCGGCGGCTCGTCAGGTGAGGCAAGTGAGGCTGAGCCTCACTGCTCATTTTGGAAGTGAAACAACTCAATTCAAGGAGTTCTTCACAATTGTTTTTGTGTCGAACAGCAGACAAATATGTGTCTTCTTTTTGCGTCACAAAACGAGTAAATTTTGCAAGTCTTCCATCGCTTGATTCCATTTGCATCCGCTCCATTATCGCATCATATTTTCGAGAAAGAACCTGTACCTGCTGCCAAAACCCTGCTTCGCGGCGTGGCAGGCTTCCATTTGTGCAATCAAATCACACTGGTGCGGCTGGATCGACGCTGGCCTCTGGATTCTTCCAACCTCACTCGCCCGAATTGTTCAATATGAGCGTGTGGGGAGTGGCTGTGGGGAGTGGGGAGTGTGTGGGGAGTGGTCCACACACGTATTGTTGCCCTCAAATGCAGCCCAGTGAGGCTCGTTTGAATTTGCCTCACCAGGGGAAAAAGATGCTTCCTCTTTGTGGACACTGTTCCAGAGCAGGTTCTCAACCAGTGAAATTTGAAATGGAGAGCCAACAGTGGGCAAAGTCAGCATCTTTCTGCGGAGTCCTCTGGACTCTTTGAGTGTGGCAAAAACCGGGCCAACGCCTGGATATTTGCCTATTAAAATCCCGTTCCTTTGACTTTGCGAAACAGTTGTTTTTCGCTGTTTCTCAAAAAGTTAACATCGATTTTGGATAAATTTGGGCTTTGAAGACTCGGGCAGACTTTTCCATCACAGACTTTTCACAGACAGCCATCACAGACTTTTCTTTGGAGAATGAATTGAACATTTTGTGGTTGTTTCCGAAGCAGGCTGCAAAATCTCGCAGGAAAATTTGTGCGGTGAGAATTCGAGAAGGCAATCGCAGGTAAATTCGAAGTGGCAGAGTTGCTATACGCCTGTTGGTGCTGATCCCATTCGCAAGGGACATGCATGCGTGTGTGTTTAATGGGGAGAATTTCAAATGCTCGGCTGGAACATTCGTTGGATGGAAAATCTCCAAGGATATGAAAAAAATGTGGTGAATGGATGATATTCTTTCAGCTTTGAGACACGTCAGCAGGACCTTCACCGGGCAGAAAAAAGATAATATTGCAATAACTTCAGAACGTTTGGCCTTTGCGTGTGTTGCTTCAATTGGCCTCCACGAGGATTTGCTGATGCAAGTGCACTGCAGAGGAAAGTTTCAATACCAAAAATAATAATAGTTTCTGGGATGAGCTGCAAGGATTTCGTTTTCCTGATAATTGAATTTTTTCTTGAGAGTTTTAAACATTTTTCTTTGGATCCAATTCATGGACACTTCACTTAATTCACCTCGCACATTAGGTTTATTTGCCTGGCTGCCCTCTGAATTGTTGACTTCATACAAATGGCTCATTTTACCATTGTTTTCCATTGGAAGTGACCAGCCTAACCCAGCAAAAAGTTCACGAGCCGCCACTGTCCATTTGCCCTGACATTTGCTGATCCATTTTCTACCTTACCATAATGAAGTGTCCCGCCAAATGTCAAAAGCCACTGCAGGCCTTACGGGGTCTGGGTGTTAGCCACAGCGAGGTTCCATAGAATTTACCATGTCAAATTAGATACGTCTTGTCTGCTCGTAGAGTTTAATAGCGAGGTTCCAATGGGTGGGGCCTCCTCCGGCAAGGGGTATGGGTGACGGAGTCCCCCAGAAGTTGAAGAAATTTTGAAATTTGGGTGTTCATTTTGGCCTTGTTTCTCGATCATTTTAAGGCTCCCGGGATCCTTATGATCCCCGATTTTCCCTGATTTCCAGCATATTTTTGAGCAATTCCATGACTCCCTATCGATGTGATTCCATGACTTTCCCTGACTGTGGAAACCCTGTTTTTCGGAAAAATCTCAGCATCCTCTTTCTTGGGAGATGTGTGCTGCACCCCCCACCTATTTGGGCTAGGACCATCTGGCAAGATAGGTAAAGGCTGTCTGCTGCAGGTTTTATCCATTCGAACTGGAACAAACTCCACTCCAAGCTTCCAGAGTTGCTTCAAAACTGCAATGCACTTTTCTGGGATTGTCAAGTGACTTTTGGGAAACTCTGTACATATGTTTGGAAAGGTGCTGCGCCACCAACTACGTTCAACTAATTTTTAGCTTGCCCGCATAATAACCTTTCTCTCATTAACCTGTTTTAATGTCAACTGCTTATCCTGCATCTCTCAGAAACATTGTTTAAGCACAACCCGAAATTATAATTATTCAAGCCATGCTGTTGATTTCTTGTTTTGAGCTTGTTCATTGGTCTACCCACACCCTGAGGATATGAGTTCTGTGCTCTGCTGATGAGTAGTTGAGTGGCTAAAAACTATTTTGAGTGGCATTTAATCTTTTTTGACTTGTTGAGCTTGTGTGCCATTTATTCTGAGTGGCCCCTTTTTCTTTTTGTGTGGTTTTTTTAAATCATCACATGTGATGATGGAGTCAGTGATGAACATGTTTAAAATTGAAGTAAAAAATGAAATCCTAGCATGTAGATCCAAAAGAGAGGAAACCTTTCTCCACCCATCCTATCGAAATGGAATTACGGATCAGGGAACATGGCTAACTAAGAGTCCCTGGTTGCAGGAACTGCAGGTCAGATTATGTGCTATGGCAAAAATTTTCAAATGACATCATTTTTGAGTGCCAAGATACAGAAGATTTGGAAACTTGTGCAAGAAAAAGAAAAAATAAGTCCATGGAAAAAAAGTAAAAAAAATTGGCTGGAAACTTGATTGGTATGAACCTATACATACCTAAAGCGCTGCTGAAATGCAGGCAGGTATGTTTGGAAAAAAGCATGCCAATTCCATTATTAAAGGGGGGCTTAATTTCCCTGTTTGGGCAATTGGTTTTTTTTGGAGGCTGAATTTAGCTTCCGATTTCCCGGAAATTCAATTCCTTGAATTTTTGAAGTTCCTGAAACCAATTTCCTTGCTTCCTCCCAGTTTTGGAAGGAAATTCAAAACCTGGAATGAGATTTTTGAAGATACCATGTACCGAATCCGGTGCATCCTCCCCGAGTTCTTGATACGAGATCAAAAACAACCTGAAATGTGAGAGTTGACAACCGACAACGTTAAAACCGACAAGAGAAGAATGAACTTTTGTCGGTTTTTTACTTGAAAGAAATGGAAGGTTTTCTGCGACTCTCTAAGCCAGTGGTTCACAAACGTTTTGAATTATGCACCCCCACATTGTCAATTCTGTGGGATAGACCCCCAAGACGACAAGTGGTCATTTCACCAAAGCAAAAAATTCAATACACTGCTCAGAACACGATACTTGCTGGGACGAACTAAAATGCAGACATGGACTCATGGGAGACATGGTGTTTCGCGGAACAAGCGAATTAAGCGGAACCACAGTTACGTTGGGTTGAGTTAGGTTTGATTGGGTTAGGTTTAGTTAGATTTGATTGGGGTCATTTGGTTTGGAGGTTTGCGGACTTTTATTCACACTGCAGCCTCATTCCGCAAATTCCGTGATTTCCGTGTTTTAGAAGGACCCATACTTGCTGATGCGAGAATCAACAGACCAGAATCACGGAGAATCTCAAGCGAGGTGTCAAGCTGTGTGTCATCCATCGAAATGAGATGATGATGAGGCAACCAAATGAAAAAAATCTGACCTGAGTTTGTTTCACTTCATGTGCCGATGAAAGTGGACTTGCTGAGGAGATGCACGACCCGGATGCGAAAAACAATTACTGGTTCAGCAACTCTCCAGCAGGAAGTGCATTTCAGGGCATTCACTCGGACCCATAGTTCTGTTCCGCCCAAGGGTCCGTGTACCACAGTCTTCCATTTTCAAACTCACTTCCACTGAGCAAATTCGCCGATGTTGTATACAGTGCTTTCGAACAGGTACCTACTGTGCTGTCCATTTAATGGTAGGCCAAAAAGATAAAAAAAAAATGTTCCAAGTTCCCCTGTTCAGTTCCAAAAACAAGATGCATTTTAGATCCAAATGAGTTTTGCCTCAAGGCAGCCTTCGAGGTTACTAGTCAACCCACTTTTGCACGGCATTAGACTAGTCACTCAAAAGATACACCATAGAAAAAATGTGACAAATCTAATACGTTTGCTATGAAATGCTCATATACCAGTCTGACTCCTGAGACCGGCATTCAAAAGATACATCTTACGTTTGCGACTAATGCTTTCAAAAAAGAATGAAGGCCCCACAGTAAATCTTCAATTACTTTAGTCCGATTCCTGCAAATGTTCCGATTCCTGCAAATGTTCCGATTCCTGCAAAGGCTAGTTTCCTTAAATGAAAAGCATCCTTCGAAGGAATTATTCACTCTAATGGTTCAAATTGGGCCAGCACTGCGCACAAACTGGCCCAATTGGTGTCAATGCATAGACAGACAGGTTAATAATCTGGGCCTGGGTAGTTTTTTCTCGAGGTGTGGTGTGGATGAGTACTCAAACCTGTACGTCGATGCTTTGCAAAGGCTGCAAGATCAGTTTATCCAAACCTGGTGGGCCTCCATGGAGAAGAGCCGTAGGGGCAGATTATACAGCAAACTGCATGAAGGACAAGGGTATAACAGCATTCTGCATAGTCCTGCACCGGATCGGTTAAAAAAATTCTTGATTCGGTTTGTATGTGGAGGCCTTCTTCCAGTGGACAGGAAGTGGGGTTTAGAGCCTGTAGCCCACAGAACATTGTGCCCATTATGCCTCTTGGGTGATCTTGGGGATGAGGTGCACTTCATTTTTCAATGCCCAAGCTTTAAAGATATCAGGAGCAAGGTGTTGGGCACTGAGACTATTTATCCGGTTGGGGATAGGGAATTCCTGGCTATATTACAGACTGAAAATGCAAACCTTTTGACCCGGGTAGCAGGGATGATGGGCATAATTCTGAAGAAGCTAAGGGAAGCGAGTGAGCAACCTACAAGCACAACATAAAATGTTAGGAGGGTCACAAGTCAGGGTAGCAAAAAGTAATTTGTGGAAAAATTTCAAGCCTGGTTGCAGCGAATCCGACAAGTACTGAGGTACAGGATTGCAAATAGTCATTATGGACCCTGCAGTAAAATTTCAAGCCTGGTCCTGGTGATTAACGGGAAGAGATTTTTTATCTCCCCGGCCACATTTGTGCCGGAAGTTTTTTTTTTTTTTTTCTCCAGCCATGTTTCATCCTGGTTGAGCATTTTTCGTCATGGTTGGGCATGGGCATTACCCATCCCTGACTTCTGGAGTATTGTTCCTGTGCTCCCAACTTTTTACAACCCTGCATAAGTGTCGCAAGTTTTTATCAAATAAGTAGTTCGTAGTTTGGTTTTTTGGTAGGTATCCACTTGTCTGCTTGGGAATAAAGGCTTGCATTTCCGGTACCAATTTTCAGAACTTGTAGGCCTATCCATAACTAGATAGCTGTTGGGAATGTTTTTAGCTGATTTGTATTTGCAATGTAATCAGAGAATTTTCATTTGTGTCACATGTGCCCTCATAACTTGAGAATGATAGTCTGTCTGTTGTAATGAATATTACAAATCTAGTTTGTGAACTTGTTTTCCTATACGGCTGGTTGTCTTATTCATTCGTTGAAGGGTAGTAGCATGTTTAGGGGACTACAAAGGACGTGGAGTGGGGAGCTTTCCCCCTAGCTTTTATCAATTAGACATGTCTGGGAAGAAACATTGTTTATACAGGAGCAAAGTACATACCTACCTAGTACCTACCTACAGGGTATTTTACTAGGGATAATTTGAGGGGCTAATTCAAGGAGAGGAATAGCAGGGGCTGATAGGCTACTCTTTAGCCTGGTGGGCCCTTCCTTTGGCAACTGCAGCTGGGGCAGACACTTGAGGGTAACAGCAGGGTCGACAGGTTGGGGCGATTACAGTAGCAGATAAGGGATTCGGTTCAGGAGTTGCCTAGATGGCATCCAAAAGAGAGGATCGGGATATTGCCAATCCCTTGGGGATGCTGTGCCTGGAGGTATCTCCAAATGTTAGGATGTACCTACCCATGAACCATGGTTAACACCTTGCCTACCTCTAATTGTTGAGCTATTCTTTCTCTATTTTTACTTTGCCAAGGAACTTGTATCAATTATTGATAATAATTCTGAATACAAATGCCTATGAATGGTTGGTCCATGTGGAACACAAATGAATGGTTAAACCACGTGGGCAATGATGATCAAATTATTTTTGTTCAGTGGATTTTTGTGACAATTCAATTACGGTGCATTGGTTCAACAAAAATACCTACATGACGTGTCTATACTGATGGATGAGAGGTTGGTGTTGACTGGTTATGGACCAATATTCTGTGCATTTGTTAAAATAATCATTGTTGAATACTGTGTCTTTGCCCTGGATGTATATTTGCCATTGGATAATAAAAATAGAATAGAAATAGTCAGATGACAAGATTTGGATGTTTTTCAATGGCAAAGTCCTCGTAAGAAAAGTTAATTTCACTGGAAAACAAGACTTAAAAATCTTCCTCCATGCTGGTTCCAGAATTTGATGCTGGAACCTCACTGCCCTTTAGCAAAAAGCCAAAAAAACGAAATGAACACCCTACATTTCCATGTGCTG
The DNA here is from genome assembly GCA_030068105.1 of Sinentomon sp. SZTP_YWyxl. Taxonomy (NCBI): domain Eukaryota; kingdom Metazoa; phylum Arthropoda; class Protura; order Sinentomata; family Sinentomidae; genus Sinentomon; species Sinentomon sp. SZTP_YWyxl. Next base: position 19,316 of record JASGXE010006484.1, read on the forward strand.
CCATCTAGCTTAGAAATTTTAAGTAGTGTGTTTAAAATGTGCATTTCGGTACAACATTTTCAATGAGTGCAAGTGCAAAAAACTATGCAAAAGGCAGGGTGGATGCTTTGCAAGTTCAGTGAGAAAATAGCCCCGACCTC